>WEIS01002509.1:2511-12756 GCA_013389965.1 Todus mexicanus | reverse complement strand
AGAAGGAAACTATGCAAACAGGATTTGCCTGTAAGAAAATCACATGCCTTGGATGTGTTGTGGGGTTTGTACTATGGTCCGTCTGCGTTACAAGGCAGAGTAATGCCCAGATTATGGCATGCATTCAGAGACCTTTTCAAATACTCAAATGTCCTCATTGCTACAACAATGAGACAAATGCACAGACATACCTCTCACACTGTTCCGTGTCATTTAGGTGAAGCTAATCCTTTTACAGTCAAGATTGTAAATAGCTTCTAACCAAAAGCCTAATTTAGGTATCAACATTTCATTCTGTGTTTATACAGAGCCCAGTGCAATGAGATCCTAATCCATGACCGGGCTTCTTTAGCAATAGTGCAATATGATTAACAAATTTTTTTTTTTTGTGCTAAGAGTGGTATGGGGTCAAAGGAAAATGGCAGAATACAAGAAATGAGATGCCTATGGAGAAAGAAGTGGAATTCAGATTGTGCCTGCTCTTCGTGTGATTAGATTTCTACTCATGTCAGTGGTTTCGGATTAAGCAGTTAGTGGTTGATATAAAAATGTACCCAGAGAGATGGAATTAGTTATTTCAAAATTCTAGATAGTTCTGCTGCCAGATGATTTCTCTTACAAGCCTCTGTGTTTATGCATTTCTGAATTAGTGAAGGGAAGTTCTCTTTTTACACCCGAACTTCACAAGCTTAGCACCTGTGCTGATGAGGCCTTCATTTCACATCTGCAGATGGTCCTACTGCACCGAGTGGATCCCCTTCTGGGCATGGACACATATTACATTGGAACATCTGAAAATATATAAATTTAGTAGATACAACTGCAGATGTACTAAAACTGTCTTAATCTGACCTTTCCACATCCAATGTGGACACATCAAGAGTAAGTGTTAATTTATTTGTTTTGCATCCTGAGTGTGCACATGACTGACATTATTGCCTCTGTAATTTTAAACTGTGAATCACGTTTTGCCTCTCCTATATCAACTCACTTATCCTCCAGGTGCTTATTCCATAGAGACTAACATGAAGAAGAAAAAGTAGCTTGACAGTTTATGCCTCTATATAAGGAACTTCAAAACTTTCATCTATTTGTTTTCGTATTAATCCAAAGAGTTTAGACTGAAGTTTTTCAGACCTTAAAGATTAAATTGCATGCCTTAGGGTGAAAGCAGATGAGATCTCTGATCCTTGTCAGTATAAGCTGAAGAAAATTCCTTTCTGATCCCAAATCTAACACAACTGCACTCTGAGCAGATAAATAAGACAGTACTGCTTTATCACACCCCTTGGAGTGAGAGGAGGAAGTCTGACACACCGAGCCATATTCATGGCATTTTCAGTACATGCTCTACTGTGTCCAATGTGGTAGGACCCTGGTTAGTATCTGGGCCACATTAACAAGGAACTCAATCATTACACACTGCAAAACCTCTTTTCTGGGCCCTATAGGAGGCCAGCAGAGGCCCTGAACTTTCAGCTCTGATTTTGACCATTGTTTTACTGTAACACAGGGAATGCCAGGAACAGGGAGAGTATGTCCAAACTGACCAGAAAAAGAGGATCTGTAGCAAAGGGAGTCTTGCCCACACAGAGGAAAGGCTATGGGTGAGTGCACCAACCCTCCAGCCCTCACCTCCACTCAATGGGGTTTCTCCTCAGAGCAGATTAGCCTTCTCCTCTAGAGCAATGTCTGATCTCATGTCGAGCTCTGCTAAGGTGAGATCTCACCAGATGTGCCCTAAGGAATCAGGGACAGGCAGAGGGCTGGCCAGTCTCTGATTCCTGGGACTGCAGGACACCAGTCTTCAATACCATTATCTAGGGACCTAAAATAATGCCCTGGGGCATCTCAAATTACCATTTGCTACCTGCATTAGGGGATCTGATTTTCACCATTGGTAATAAGTTCCCTATTCCCCTTACAGGCTGTTTCAAAGTATGAATAGTCTCATATATCTAAGCTTAATGCTCAAGCCTTAAGTCTTTTCCAACATGAGTAAACCTGCACTCTCTTTCTCCCTAGACTATCATAAATCTTTTAAATGGTGTGTCATGTGTCTTTGAGAAGCTGGATAAGTTCAAAACATTTTTGTGACCTTCTCATGCTCTCCCTTGTATTCCCACATCCTTCTCAACACACAGCACAGGGAAAGAATGAATCTCTCCATAGAAACTTTACTGAGACTGTGCATAGGAGCAAGTTCCTTTTGCTACCTCTCTTCATTACTTCTCTTGGTACTTATTGAAGGTTTATGGCAGTTAAGCCTTTAGTAGTAGTGTTGAGAGTTACTTTCAACAATACATGAGTGATGGCTGTTACCACAAGTCTGAGTCTCCCACACTGTGGCTATCATCTGTGTGCCCATGTCCTAGGTGTAGGTTGGATGGTGACCATCTGACCTTGTAATTCAGAACACTCTGCCTCCACAGTCTGTTATCTACCATTTTTATTTTGATCTACAGTGAATGCCATCAGAAAATACTTTGTGTTTCTAAATTATTGATAAACTGTTAGTGTTGGTTTGGGGATTGGTCCTTGTGGATCAGACTGGAATGGTTTCAGTGACAGATATATCTCCATTAAGACATGATGAGATTCACCAATGAAGCAGTTTTTAGTTATTTTAATATGTACTCTGTTACTGCTGCATAAAATTCTTTTAAACAACGTATCACCTGCTCCTAAATCACATGCCTTGTGGAAATCCAGGTAGACTGTATCAATACACATGACCTTGCCAACTATGCCTCAGATTCCCTCAAAAAAAGGTAATATTTAATGCCTTGATTTTCTGGTATATGGGACAGCATTAGTGCCATTTTATCAAGCATATGATGTACGGCCTGAGGCACTCATAGTTAATGATGTGTGAAGCTAATGCACTGCTCTTAAAACTTTTTCCAAACCCTGACTAAAGAGCAATATTAGTGTTTTGATGAATGACTGGAAGTAACTGGGTTTGTGAGTATGCTGAAATTACCTTTGCATGCCATGAATTGCATTTTGGAAGGGTGATAGATGAAAACGGGCTACTCATTTACAAATTAATTTGGTTTTTAAATCAAAAAAGGCTAAGCTGAAAACAAGACTGTGACATATTCGGTCTGGCCAACTTTGCTTAGACACTGTCAGTCATATGTATTTAGGAATGGCTAGCATTTATTTCCTATTTTAAGTGATGATGACCCGTAGTCAGAGAATATATAGAGAATTATTCTTCATTTCACTTAGTTTCTTGTATCTGGTTGTTTTTTTTTTTCTTGCTAGGTGTTCCCTAGCAAAGTGTCAGTTTGGAGGCAACTGGCCTAACATTGTGGTTCTACAGGCATAAATGCCTATACACTTTAATAAAGTGTACAGCAGGCTTCAGTATAGATTAGGGAGCCAAATTTCACTTGTATAACTCTGTCTCCCAGAGACCTGCAGTCTGGACCATTACCCAATTGTCGATTAAAATTCCAATGAGGCAGTGGACTCTTATTCTTAGGACTGTAATATATTATTGTGTGTCTTTTTGAAGGGGATCTTTGAAATTAGAATAAACTTTATCCTAAGTAGATCTGAAGATTTTAGCCCAGAAGATATAAACCAGATGATGATATCTTAGTTCTTCTTATTCCATTACCATCTATTTTTATCCCAGACAGAATCTGCATAGCAACAATGTAAGTGAACTAAGATGGTATCAAAGAAGAGTAGAATGGAATTGGTGAGATCTCAAACCTATTTATCAACAATTTGCATTTTAAGCGGTTTTCTAGCATGCTTTTTGTTTCTTTCTTGTACCTGTTTCTGTAGGGTGACATTTAATCAAACACAGCAAAACATTGAGGTAGGCTTGATCCCATTTCTCTTAATCTCAGAGCTGGAGAAGATCAGCTAAAAGAGCTATTGCTAAAATTGATTCACACCTCTCTCTGTTGAGAGTGACTCTTTAAGATTTGTAGTTCATAGAGTATCCTCCTTTCTGCTCATATTTCAGGGTCACAAAAACATAGAGTTGCTGTAAGGAGGCGGCTGGGGTCAGTTTTTGCTGCTGCTCCCTGAGAGGCAGGCCCTATTTTTGAGGCATGCAGATTGTCCAGGATGGTGGATGTGGTGGCTGGGGAGTTGCTGGAGGAGGTAATGGGCACAGTTGTCCTGTGGTGCAATCCACAGAGGCAGAGAGAGCTTGGTCTGGCCACCTGTGCAGCACCATTGTGGTTCTTGGTGTTGCGTAACACGGAAGAGCTACAAATCCTATTTCATAGAGGCAAGCTAAGGGCAAGAAGTAGAAATAAAAACCTGGGGAGACAATTATTAAAATACCTTAGCCTAGCAAAGGATTTAAACTGTGTACACTGACCAATATCATCAGTAGGACGGGACACAGCAGGAGCTGATTGAAAAAATGTGAGCCCTGAGGAAAACAAAACACTTAACTTAAAAATTACAGTTTCTGACGAGAGCATGGTTTTGAATTTATTTTTTTTGTGTGTGTGTGATGTAACACTGTTGAGTCTGTTCTGTTGTGATCCAAACCAAGGACGGCTCTGCTACCTAAGTGAGGTTTCACTGGTCAGTGAGACCCAAGAGCCAGTCTCACAGCTGGCAGTGTAACTTGAGGAACTGTATCAGCCAGCAGACAAACAGTGTGCGCATCTCATGTGCAGTGTTATGCTACTCTAACCATCAAGAGACTGAGAAACTACTAGACAGTCCCAGAAGATTGTGATAGGAAGAAGAAAGCCATTGAAAGTTAGAGGCTGAAATGTAAGACTGAGGGAGTTTTTGCCTTTGTTTACTCAATGGTGTTAAATAAAGTAGCAGGTTAACTCATTCTTTCAAAGACATATTTGAATAGTTAACAAAGACTTCAGACTCTGCAGAAAGCATTTATCGACACCTTTACTAAGTGGTTGTTTGCCCAATCTTTTACTGGATTTTGTTGCTGCATTCTTTGCAATCACTCAGTAGTTTCACAGCAAGAAGCCGCTGAACTTCTGCATGTGAAGGTTAAGACAGCACAAGGAATTTAGCAATGCCACTGTGCCTACAGACTGTGCAGGGTATTTGGCCACCTAAAACTCCTATGAGGTCTCTGGAAAATTTCATGTTCAACAGGCTATCTCTACAGTTTTGTGCCCTCTAAAGAGGATGGCACTGCTTCCTCACCCACGGAGCTTTTTATGATGCCACCTGCACTGTCCTGGAGAGATTTATTTGCCTAGCTGGTAGTGAAATAACATGGGAGTTAGAAACCAGCTACGAGAACTGAAGTCCTTACCCTGCTTCCCCAGCTGGAACAAAAGGGATTAACCAGAGAAATGCAGCAGGCAGCAGATTTAACAGTGTAAGCAGGCTCACAGAGTTTCCCTCAGCATTCTGGCTTGACCAGCTCTGGTCCTGGCTAGTGGAAGCAGTCTGTCAGATGACAAATGTGGCAAAACAGAGTCGTGTTTGCTCTGGGCTATGAGTTTCCTGGATGTGATTATGTGTCTGTGGGAAACAGGTTCCTTCAGCCTTCCTGGCCAATTATAGGAGAACATGGATGGGATGTTGAATGTTATTTGTATCATGAGGTTGCTGGTTTAAATATCATCCCAAGAGGCTTCTAACTAAATATTGTTACCATTTGATTAGAGCTCTGTCTTTAATATCAATTAGCCAATGAAAAAGGAACTTGTGGTTTTACCTTGAGTCTTAGTAGGCAGATACTCATCTCATAATAACTAAGCCTTGCACAGCTCACCTGGAATGGATAAGTGAGGCATTCGGGAAAGCAGCTACCTATAATCCTGGGGGAAGTCTTTTGATGTCAGGATTATTGAGTGTTGCTGTACTCTTAGTGGTATAAGACTTGACTTTCCATTTTTTTTCTACTTTCATGTACGATCGATTGTCTTTAACTACTTGCTTCTAATTATGAAAAGAAAGAAAACACAGCTTTAGTAAAAGACTGATTCATCATACAGTTAAGAACAAATCCTTCACCAGTCTTAATTGCTATTGCTCTAACAGCTTAAGGGGAGCTTCAGTCATCTGAAAGTCTTCCCCGTCAATTTAGACAATTTAAGCCCATAAGTCTGTTGCATTCCATAATAATGAGTAGCATGCAAGAAAATTGGCTTTGGACTCTTGGCAATGATGCTTGTTTAAATTATTTGAAGCCAAAGTTCAAGGAATGGAGGTAAGTCACAGCTGAGAACAAGTGCAATTCCTTTTCTCTGAATTTCTTACTGATGTACCAGAGGCTCCTATTGAGAAAAAAAAAAAAAAAAATTCATATCTTAACTTGGGTGATGAGACGATACTGCAAAGAGTAACTGCTGAAAAGATTTTATCTTTTTTTTGGCCTTGCCCTGTATAATCCACAGCTCCATAGCAGGAATGCTGTGATCAGAGATCACCTGCCTTGAACCAGATACTGTGTAAATAGAGTTCAAAAGGGACACAAGGAAAATAGGAGCCTTTCTCCATAATGTTAATCCATGATTTTACCTTGCAAGTGAAGAGTGTTTCCTACATTTACCTTGGGTAAGAGGCCACCTCTAAGACACCAAGTTGAAAAGCTGAACACTCTCCTGAATTGCAAACATCAAAGACCACAGCGGAAGATTCTGAGTATTTACTCATATGTTTCAGATTCATGATGCAGACTAGAAGCTGACAAGAGGAGAAAAAACCCACAGAACTCAATCTGCTTAGTAGCTGGTTGCAGCAAAACCCATCAAGGTTTATTTTTATTCTGTCCCAAACCTTTCATTAGTCAGAGTCCCTGAAAACATTTTATATGCTGAAAAGATGAATAAATTACATAAACATGAGAAGAAATCTTTCCCTTCATAAGTTGAAAAATGTGGCCTTTCACAAATGTTGACTTTTCTTTAGGTAGTCTATAATAAATTAGTGTTGATAACAAAAGTAACTGAAATCCAGTGCAAAGAGTAAGTGGGTGGTCTGGAAATAAAAGAAAAGCAGTATGGATTGATTTAATATTTTTGTGGAGTCTCTAGCAGAGTGAGACTGTAAGACATTTTAGCTACATGACAGTTTGACTTTTTTACTTCTCTGATTATACAGTATAGGATAGTAATATTGGCTGAGACATCTTTGGAAGCTTTGCTGCAGAGAAAGATCTGAGACATCCCAATAAACTCAGTTTCCCAATGTTTCTCAGTAAGGCAAACATATTTACGCAACTGGGCCAATTATAATACAGGAAAAGAGTATAGCAGGTTTTTGAAGATATACTGAATATTTTGCAGGTAGAAGAAGGTCTGACCATCGATTTCAATTTTGTATACTTAGTAGTTGATGCAAACTCATGAACACTGCAACAGTACTAAAAGAAAAAACAAAGTATGAATCAGACAAAATATGAGCCAAAATGGTTACTTTGAAGTGTTGCTCTTGGTTAAACAAACTGGAGAAAGAAGCAAGGGAAAAATAACTCCTTATCTATGAGTGGATACTTCCAAGGGGTTGGTCTTGCTAGAAATGGCAATGCTATTGCTGCTGTGGGAAGGACGCCAGAGAGTCACCCAGGGCCATCAGAAGCAACCTGAGCAGCTCCTGCATGCAGCTGCTCGGAACTCCGTCAGAAGCTCTTAGGGATGCTGTTTATCAAAGAAAAAAGCAGTATTTTTATTTTTATTTTTCCAGAGAAATGCCCAGGGAAATGAAACTTATTGATAAGAGAAATACAGAGGTAACTCTCCTCTAACCTAGAAAAATTAGAATAGCAATGGTTGCATAATCTATGTACTGTTGCTTATAGCTCATCGAGGAACTGCCTGAACTATTGTCTGTTGAACTTTACAGGGTGGGGAGTAGTAACCAACAAAAAGTGGTGGTATTCAGTCCTAAAAAAAGCATGTGCAAAAAAATGGTCTGGTAAATAATATTGTTTGATTATTGACTATTCGGCTGATAAAATATTTGACTCAATGAGAGCTGTGGAAATTCAAATGTCTCTATCCATATTCATTAGTTATGCTATTCATAACCCATTGTAAGTGTTATTCAAAGAAGATAAAGCAACCTGGTGATTGGTTTAGCACAGATATATCTTTGGTGGAGCTACGTCCATAAAGATAAACTCAAACAAGCATTAGTCAGAATTTGCTGATGCTAATGTACAGGGATGATCTATATATGAACGAATTCATGGAGACCAGCCTGGTTAGTCATGTGAGGAAAATTCACAGGGTCAGGCTGCATTTTGTAAGGGATCTTGATTTAGAAGATAGATTTTCTTTTTGATCTAGTGTATATTATGAACATGGACTGAGTTGTAGCAGATCTGAAGACTCCCAAGGGAAATGTTTTACCATTTGAACACGGGCCTTCATGTAAATGTCGCACCTGACCATGACACCTTGTTTACAACTGAGACCAAAATCTTAAACTATTGAACTTCCCCAGAGATGACGAGGAAATTGAAATCCATCTCAGATTGTAAAGTTCGGGTTCATCTCTAAAAATAATCATCATGTGTAGCTTTCAAATGACAGCAGTTCATGAAATCACCAAGCAATCGAACAAGGTAGTGTGTCTAGTGTTTAAAAGCCATCAATTATTGACAGTCATTGAAGGGTCAGGGTAAGCTGATTGTATGTCTGCAGGGGGGTATCTTACAACCCCATTAAGCATCTTCCCCCTATTTTCAGATGTCAAAAGACTAAAAACATACTGCAGACACAGGAATGGCTGGAGATTACTCCATCTCTGACTTTTTTTTTTCTCTGCCTTGACTACTTGTTAAAAGACATTTCCATATATTTTCAAAGCATATGACCATGGCTACCCCTGATCACACCTCCCATAATAGAAAATCTTTGCACGGAGGCATGAGAGTAAGTGCCTTCCTCCAGGTGGATGAGGAGGGATGACCAGAGCAGTAAGCAAGGGACCAGCCAGGTCCCTGCAAGACATGTGGTCACAGCACATCTCATGGGCAGCTTTTGTTGGCAAGGCAAGATGTGAACTTGCCGTTGCTTCTTGTGGCTCAGCCATCTGGTCTGGTGCAGTGAACATCTCTTGTTCCACTTCTTTTATGCAAAGGTGAACCAAGTTTTCTATATTTACTGTGGATTAATACTGCCATATAGCAATCACAAGAGACTCATCTATTCAATCCAAAGCCATTAGGAGTTAGGTCAGGAAGAAAGTGTTGTGCAGGTTCTCCCAGAACCACTAATACTAATACTGTCCATAGGACAATAAAAAACTCAAGTAGCATCATGGGCATCAAAATTCAGTACTTGTTTTCACCTAATTGTACACGGACACCATGAATTGAATTAGCTGGACAGAAATGTGGACCTTGGAATAAAGCAGGACAGTTACATAAATCCCCAGAATTTCAGTAATAAAATCAAGTTATAGTGTTAGGCAAATACTATCAGCTGCCTTTTAAGGAAGCTTAACAGACCAGATAGGTTTTTTAAATCCCTTTATGTTTCATTTGAATGCTGAGTAAACATCTGAGCCCTACAATGTATGTAGGCTCTGTGAAAGATTAATGTGGAAAAAATCAGCCACGTTTACATACATATGGAAATAATTATTGTGCATTTATTGCTGGGTATAGATATTATTGTAATTCCAAGCTCAGTGACACAGGAGGCATGGGAGCTCATTAGCTTTTCCCCTTTAGAGAGACAGGTTCAAAACTTGCTTTGCAGCAGGAATGCAAATAAGTTTGTTGATTTCTGCTTATTTATGACATACTTAAAGAGTCCTAGAAACCTCATCAGTCTCTGCTGTTTACAATCAGATATCCATGACCATGGGACCTGAGAACATCTTATTTTGGTATTTTGGGAGGTACATCCCATCTCCTTTCTTGCTACTTTTCCATTCAACCTTCCAGTCCCTCCATCCACTACACCAGCATGCTGGCACCCAGTTGTCTGTGAGGTGAGAGTGCACAGGGCTGGCAGACTGGTTGCCCTCAGCTCAACGCCATTACAAGAGGTGTCTTTTTAGACTGTGACTATTTTCATAGTGACTACATCAGTGACTTGAACACTGCAGTTCAGATTTTTCCAGCAAAGCCTATGTCCACTGTCCTGTTGTCATTTGCCCCTGGGGAGTTAACTGGGGAATGGCAGGAGCACCTGGGGAAAATGTGTTGGTGGCTGACACCGACCTCGAGGCTTGGGTGGGAACACCCAGAGAGGAGACTTGCACAAGAAGCTTAACTGGGGTACCATACAAACACCAGAGGGAAAAAAGGTGACTTCATTTTTCCCAGGA
>WEIS01002501.1:0-11012 GCA_013389965.1 Todus mexicanus | reverse complement strand
TTTCTAATTTAATACCATTGCCCATGATGGCTGGCTGGATGGGAATGCTGGATATCAGCTCAAACACAGGCACCGACCAAATCCAGCTTCTTCAAGGCATTCAGGAATGAGGGTGGCATTTGAGAGGCAGCAGAGATGCAGAGGCCAGGGGAAGGGAAGGAGCGGATGCTCGGGCAGGAGAATGAGAGACTATGTCCTATGGGTCGCAAGCACTGGAACAGGACTGAGGGTGGCTCCTTGAAGCCCAAGGAGTCACTGATCCCCAGGGACACCTTCACACAGCAGGCAGCTGCCTCTGCATAAAACCTTCTGTAGGCTGGAGCGTGCAGGGGTGAGGTTGCACACGGGAGGCAGACGGGTCTGACTTTGGGATCACGCTGCCTGGAAGTGGAGCAGGAATGCTCCTGCTCCAGCGCTCCTGCTCCAGCGCTCTGCAGCAACTGAAGTGAGATGTCTGCCCCTGGCCCTGGCTGCAGCGGGACTTTCAGGCTGGAAAATTACAGTCAGGAGGAGAAAGGAGGGGTGAGTGCCAAGAGCTGTTGGCAGTGCATCAGTGTCCTCTTACCTCTCTCTGCAGCAGCGCCAGGGCTGCCGGAGGAGCCGTCTGCATGCTTCGGGTCTGGTGCCATCAGCATATGGGTGACATTTGTCCCTTGGTCACGCTTTCCCCATGCCCAGATGGTGCAAAGTCCTTGCTGTCCCTGTGTCAGCTGAGGCACGGGATGGGGATGCCAGCTTTGCGGCTGACACCGAAGCCGGGGCGGCCACAGGGCCATGTGCGAGGGTCAGGCAGGGAGGGGGTGCCATGTGCAGCTCCTGCTTCAGGGAGCTGTGCACATTCCTTCTCTCTTGGAAATTTTAAATCTTGTCATCTCTTTTTGCAAATGGGCCAAGGAAGATGTTTTTGCCCCCTCCCCCCAGTAACCATTTTTTCTCTTCCTTTATTCCATGCAGCTCCATGCGGGACTGCTGCAGCAGTGGGCCTCTCTGGGGTGGGATTTATTGTCACCTTTAAGGGGGGGCTACTGCCAAAAAATCCATTCTGGAAGAGCAACAATTCTTCACCCAGGGGCTGGCTGGAGGTGAAGTCCATTTCTGCACAGTGGCAATCTGGTTGCTCAGCTCCTGCGGCATCCTAGGCCCCCTGTGTGCCATGCAAACATGATGTCAGAGGGAGGCCAAAAAGCCATAAATGAGAGTTTGTGGCAGTGAGTAATGGAAAGCAGTTGTCCCTTTTAATGTTGCCTGGCCATAAAATGTCAGATAGTTGTGAAAGTTATAAATACATCAGAGAGCAAATAATTCCAGCACAGCATTAACTCCTTGCTTCAGGAGTGCTGCTTACCTCCCTAGGCAGCTCGCAGCACCAGGAGATGAGCCAAGAGCAGCCTGAGNATATATATATATATGCATATACACTCATACATCTATACACGGCTGTAACAGTTGAAGCAGACCCCAAATCCTTAGAGAACATTCCTGAGAAACCTCTTGCTTCTGCAGTGCCAAGACTTCGCAGTATGGTCTCAGAGCTCCAAAGGTACGGCTCGAGGGTGAAACACAAGCCTGGGCAAGGAATTCCTGCAGGAGGGTTTCACAGAAGGGCAAGATGCAGAGGAGAAAGAGGGCTCGGAGGAACAGGTGCAGGCGGTTTTGCAATACCGGCGTCTACAAATACACTAGTGGAAATAGTGAGAGGAGCAGAGAGCAATGATGCAATAAATCTTTTAAAAGAAACAATAAGACCAGGACAGCTGGCATAAAAAGGAGCATGTTCCCTTGGCTACCAGTGACTTCAGGAATGAAAAAAGTGGAGTGAGTGAGGGACAACATAGTGGCAGGGGAAAAACAGCAGCCCCAGAGAAATGTAAATCCCGGGATCCTGAGAGATTCCTGGTCAAACTGGGTGCTTTTCAAAAGACTTGAAGAGACGTAGTCTGTGTCCAGAACAGCATGTAAAGAGATGTCAGAGATTGCTGCACTTAAGCAAAATATCGAAGGAAGAACAGCAAGGAATATGTTAAATTTTGGATGTACCAAAGATGGATGGGAGGAGAGGGTGCTTAGTGTGAAATGCAAACATGGAGGAAAACCACTCATCTGAGATCCTCTGGCTTCTTCACACACGGGTGTTTCTTTCCAAAACTAGTGGGGTTTGTACCTAACCTTCAGTCCCCAGTGTCTTTGCCAGAGAAGCGTCCCACTGCTCTGATACCCAGCTCCATCCTTGGCCCTCCAGCTCTCATGGGCTCTGTTCACTCCATGGAAATTTATTTCCTTCTCTTCCCAGCTGTGAATTTTCTGCTCTTCGGTTTCTTTGCATTGCCCTCTTGGTCTGGTGCCACAAGAGACTCAAGCAGAGGCTTCTGTGACTCCCCTGAATCCCTCCTTCTCCTATTCATCGCCTTTTTCCAACGTGGAATAAGAAGCAGCTTCCCCCCTAGGCTGCCCCTGTGTATGCCTCCAGCTTGTTCTCTTGGCTAAACTTCAGCTGAGGAACATGCTGGAACGCTAAAACCCTGGTAATGAGTAACACACTTCTTCAGTGGGACAATGCTTTCCGAATGCACCGTGCTTTACAGCTACCATAAATAATGAAATCAGTATTTCTAAACTATACTTTGAGGAATCCATTCTTTTCCAGATATTTCAAAAAGATGTCGTTTTCCAGATTGTGAAGTTTGCCAGTTCATCTATTTTTAGAGATTCTCACTCTACTGATGTGGTCAAGACAGTCCTTAAACAGAAAAGGGTGGCTGCGTGCCTCAAAGGTATAAACAGCCAGACATGTGATGGGAAATGCTTCAGAGGTGAGCGCGGCAGACTCGTAGACATCAAAGTTGTTGGGTGGTGAAACTGCAGGGACAAATCAGTGTACAGGCTGGAGAAACAGGCATGGAAAAACATCTTAAAAGTGACTTTTCTCGGAGAGCTGAAGAGTCCTTAAAATAGTCTCACGTCCCAGGAAATGAGACAAATCCTTCAGAAAACTGGCAGCACAGCCTCAGCCAGTACTGGCACTTCCTTGGAAACCTTAATTTGTGTAAACATAAAAGTGGAAGGAAAAAAGCCGAAAAAAGACAAGGAAGCCAGGTTGTCTGTGTGGCTCCTCTGGACCGTGCATCTCTGCCAGACCTACCAAGACCTTTGGATGGCTTCTCTAGCATCCCCCCATCCTCATCCCTCAGCTGCGGCAGAGCCCTGAAGGCAGCACTGGGAGCGGGACAACCCTGCTCAGAGCAGGAGTGAGCCCCACGGTTGTGATAAGGGAAAACAACCCCACATCTGAAGGTGTCCCAATATTTGATATCTCCCAAATGTGGTAAAGTCATGGATGGAGCTGACTCTGTTCCTGCCCTTTTCGCTGCCAGCTGGTTGCCCGCTCACCTCCAATTCATCACAAAGTGAGCCTGGTGAGGTTGCTGTTCTTACATTTTATAGTATAAAACTTTCTTTTCCTGCATGTAACGTTTCAAAGATGCTGTTCTGTCCCAAGTGATAAATTTCCTTCCTGCGTGCATGCTTTTTTCTATTTAAAGGCTGTTGACTCTTTTGCTTTAAATACATGTATATATATTTCTTTGGATACTAGATTTTAAAAACTGGGTCATGCCTTGCTGCTGCTGACTTCTCACTTTGATTAAGATCATGGATTTCAAGTATTTCTCTACGTATTTAGTTTAGTCCATGCCCTTATCTTTCCCTTTTCAGGCCCAGATTGTGACTTTCTGTTCACCATGTAAAACGCTGGCCCCACAGAAGAGGCTTTCCTCCCACTCTGCTATGAGACCTTTGTGATTTCACGTCCTCTCTTGGCCACAGGTAGTGCCCTGTCCCCAGCTGCAACCGTTCTTGGGTGCTCCCAAACAAGATGACAAACTCCACAGGCTGCACAGGACCAGTGCCCCCTTGGAAGGAAGGTCCCCTTTGACTCTTGCAGGTACTTAAATTGTCTTTCGACCTACTCTCCGCTAAGCTGTGTCCCTTTTGCCTCTCATTGCAAGGCTTGCCTGGCCCGGCCCTTTGTTTGAACTCTCATTGTGTTCCCACATCCTTCTCCAGCGCTGATTTCAGCACTGATCACTGTGTCCTTGCAGCTCTTCTACCCTACTTGCTCTTTCCCCAGGCTGCACAACTCCTCACATCTGAGTGGAGGTTTTGATCCAAGGTAATTTCCAAGTCTTCCTTCGAGTCATGACTTTCCCAGGCACTGCTGGCCTCCTATACTCCTGGGCTGACCTATTAGGTCTGTCTGTGAGCCTGCACCCAGACATGACCCTGTTCCTGGCTGCACGGGGTGAGGTGTCCACCACAGGGCAGCCTCTCTGCCTGTACTTTCAGACACCTGGAAGACCAAGTAAAGATGCCCAGCACCTGGTAGGTGGGGATAACACTGCATTGTGGACACGAGGCTTCTGTGACAGCATCGTCTCAGCTCAGGCATGGGCAGAGCTAACACAAGGGTTTACAGCTGTCCTTGCAGAGGTCACCCCAGCTTTGCTCCTAGTTGCCCAGCCAGGACAGGAGGCAGCAACCCACAAACACCTCCCTGTGTCCCGGTTTCCTCTCAAATCTGGCTTTTTCAAACTACGAGACTCCCATGAAGCCTGGCCCTGCTCCAAGGTTCACATGGGTGGTGGTGGGGTGGGAGGAGGAGGAAAGCAGAGAGCAATCCATAACCTTTGTAGCACTCTCGAGAGCAGCTGTCTGGCAAATGTCAAGCACTGTCTAGGGCTATTTTGGACACTTTATTTTTATAAAGGATGCTTTGAGGTGGGGGAAGGGCGCGGAGAGGGTTTTCTCGTTGCCAGCACCTTAAAGAATAAAACCCCAGGGAGGAAAGTTCAAGGACGGTCCTTGGTCATGTGGCTGATGCCACCTCCCATCGGAGTGTCCCTGTAGGCTCTCAGACAAGCACGACATTGGAGAAGGGCCTTGGGTTGTCTTGTGACTCAAAACCTCCAGAAGGAGCCCAAGTCTGTTGGGATTCAGCGTGAGGACATGGAGGTGGCTCATGCTGTGGGCACAATCCCGACATGCACCATCATTGCAATGGGGACAGGCATCCCATGTTGCCCAGCTCCCCAGGAGGACTCCTGGGTGAGAAACCAACGACCTTTGAATATCCCTCCTAAGGACTCTCATAAATAGAGTCTTAACTTTGAATCTTTCCCAATACTGCCCTATGGGGGCCAGTCCTCCAAATCCCCAAGAGCTCTCAGACTCTTCCACTTTCAACAGAGCCAAGAACTGCAGCCAAGGTATTACACAAGGAGGAGCAGAGCATCTCAAGATCCTTGTCTGAAAGATTATATGGAGCGTATCTGGAACACGCAACAGGAAAGCGTTCCTGTTGACAGAAGGGATGTTCTTCCAAGAGTGGAAACAGTTGCAGAAAGTCAGTGTGTTTGTCTTTGCAAGCTTTTCTTCTGATGAACCTGGAAAATAAAGTAATTCTCATTTGTAGTAGTTAGAGAGTTCAGCCCCTCCACAACAAGACTCTTTATCAGAGGTAAAAGCAGTGTGGATGTAGGAGAAACAACCCCTCAATATTTTTTACTATAAAATGTTACATGGCTTGTTTAGTGTTTTCAGACTGGCTGAGGCTGATTCATCTTAAGATCAAACTAAGATCAAAATCCCTGCTGGGACCTCAGAGCCATCAGTAGTTACTTGTGAGATCGCTGAAAAACCACTCTCTTGATTTCCCAAGACCAGCAAAAAGTACCCATCCTGTGGAGGGACAAAGGAGGAATAGGGGACTACAACCCAGCTATTGCACTTCCTATTCCAGAAAAATGCTGATGTGAATAATCAAAGGCAGTTTTGTGAGCATCTGGAAGTTAGCACAGAGATGAGCAATACCTGGCATGGCTTTGTCAAGACTGAGACGTGGTGGCTGTGGGATGGGAGCTGTGGGCAGGCGCTGGGTGCTCTGCCTGCCCTGCCCGTGGGGTGGGGGGGAGGGGACCAGGCAGGGTTCTGCAGAATGGGTGCAGAGGGAGTGGGTGGGATGCTGTTGGGAAAGCAGCTCTCAAAGGCTCACTGTGGGGCTGGAAAGCTGCTATTGAGCACTCCTATTAACGGCCAGTACGGAGAAACAGAGAGCGTATTTATTAAATTTGCATGCCACAGAAGGCTGGGGCTGTAGACAGAAAAAGGATTGTGGCAAACTGGAGAAATGGGATGAAAAGCTGGGAGGAGGCTGAAGGAGGCGGGGGGAACGTGCTGCGGCGTGCTCCTGTGAGAAGGGACACGGGCATGGGGAAGACGTGCCTTGCTGCAACCTCCACTGCAGCCCTGGAGCTACAGAGGGAGTCCCGAGAGAGGCTCCTGGCCATGCAAACACAGCCAGTGAGGGTCCTGGGCAGCCCAACAGAGCCAGCAGTGCCAGCACAAAAGCAGGTGACAGCCACCCATAGGCACCCACTGCGTCTTGACTGGGGTGGAGTGGACCAGACCAGCTCTGGTACACGTGTCATGCCATGCAATTAGTATACCTTTAAATCACAACGCTGTGGTCTGAGCCATTTCTGTATTAAATCCAGTCAGGCAGCCTCCCTGATGGCAGTGCAGCCAGTATGTAAACCAGTAGTAGCCGTAACCCTCCTGCACTGGACCCAGGCACCTCGTCCCGTTGCAGCGAGGGAAGGCATGTCTAGAAGCAAAATTCTGCTGCAAGCTGCTTTCTGCAAATGCTGCAATAAAGTACAGCTTAAAATTAGGTACTGTAAATCACGGTGCAAAATGAAATGCGTCTCCCCGAAGCCCCTGCCTGCAATGGGAGGAGGATGCTGGAGGGGAGATGAGGTCTTAGGAAAGCTGGGCACTCCACAACTGGGAACCAGCAGGAGCTGTGAGGCAGCTGCCAGCCAGGGCAAGGCTGCCTTTCACCCACGGTAGCTCCAAACAGAAATGGAAAAGGGTTAACATTCGTCTTAGTCTGCAGAGCCAGCTTGGAAACAACCCCCTGGATCCTGTTTTTCCATGCTCCCAGAAGAATGTAAACCTTTCTAAACAAACCCCAAACTTTTTAGCAAAGGAAAGAAAGAAAGGAAAAGAAAAATTCAGCCCCAAACAATTGATTTGTGGCAAACTCCAGCAATCCGTGAATTCAACAAGAGCAAAGCCCTGGGCTGCCACTGAGACCTGCTGCCGGTTCAGTCCTCTGCTGGAATGGGCCTCCCTTCTTGCCACCTGGAGAGGAAGCAACTGTCCTGAAACGGGCCTCTCCCGGTCCCGGGGTGGGGGCTGGCTGCATCCTGAACCATCACGGCCTCGTGAGGGCTTGTGCTGAGCTCTGGGAACAGGACCCTGGCTTGACAACGGGCCGGGGTCACCGGGGAAGGCCAAGGCAGGGCAGGAATTTGCCGGTGGGAGCTGGCTGCCTGGCTGGTCCCCCAACGGCGAGGCCATGTGGTTTCCCCTGCCGAGCGGCAGTGGGAGAATAAAAGGAAGGCTTTGAAAGTTGGCGTGTGACGGGGCGTCCCCCCGGGAGCGGGGCGGCAGCGAGCGCGTGCGTCTGCGAGCGGCCCTGGCCGGCCGCCACGCTCCCTTCCGTTTATTTACGGTGGTTTATCAGGGGCTGTGGGCTGTGATAAAGTTTATGAAAAATAAAAGGCGTCTCCAGCAGGCCAGGGCGAGAGCAGGCCCCGCCGTTGCTTTCCCACACTGATTAGGATCTGGGCAGGCTTCGGTGCTCCAGATCTCTGATGAAAGCAGCGGGACCGGCAGCACTTCCCTTCCTGGCCCCCGCTCAGGGCCAGAGGCAGCGAGAGGTCATCGCGCTGCGTGCCGCACACCACACAGCCTGCGCCGCGCCTCGCATGCTGCGCACCACGCACCGGGCACCACGCCGGGCACGCCGGGCACCACGCCATGCGCACCCTGCGCTGCACGCCGGGCGCCGGGCTCTGGGCAGCGCGCCGTGCACAGCAGGCACTGGGCACTGAACGCTGGGCACCATGCTCATTGTGCATGGCCCACCGTACGTCGGTCACCACGTCACGCACACCAGGCGTTATACACTGTGCACCCCGCGCTGGGCACTGCACCACGCACACTGGGCTGGGCGTTGAGCACTGCATGCTGTGCACCACGCACTGGGCACCATAACGCACACCACGCACTGGGCACCACACACTGTGTGCCACGAATACACACATGCACCACACACTGCACCCTGCCATGCGCACTGGGCTCTGGGCACCGCACATGGCACCTCATCATGCACCCCGGGCAGTAGGCACTGCACACTGTGCACCACACCATGCCCACTGGGCACCATGCACTGCATGCTGTGCAACCAACACAGGGCACCGCCCCAACTGCCTGCACTCCTAGCATTTGGGGGAAGGAGCTACGGCCTTTGCACTTGCAGGAGCTCCTGCATGTGGGGCAGTGCCAAGGTAAGGCTGGGATGCAGTTGGGGCAGGACTGGGTCTGTCCCCTGCGGAGGCGGTGCCGTCCCTGCCCTCGCTGGCAGGCAGCCGTCCTCATCCTTGGGACACCAGCCAAGTCCACGGCCCCTTTCCGATGATTGTTCAGTGGCAGCAGGGCCATGGCTTCCTCCTGGTCACGAGTCCAGCCCTCACCCTGGTGTCAGTGATGCGGTTGGTGCCTCAGTCCCTGCTGGGTGTGGGCAGGGGGCTTGCACTTCCAGGGCAGGTGGGCTCTGGGGAACAGAATCTTCTGCAAGTAACACCTCCAAAATTCACAGGGCTGCATCGCTGTGCAATCCAGGCTGAAATACTAAGGCAGATGAGGGAAAAAAAACCCCGGCAGCATTACCGGCTGGAAAACAGGAGTCTGATCCAACTGCCTCTGAGGTTAGGAGGAATTTGGGAGATGGCAGTAATGGAAGGTTCCGTCCCCCAAGTGCTGCCGGGCTTGGAAATGTTCAGTTAAGTGTGGGTTTTGTGGGGGGTGATTTTATTGCCCCTTTTCACCTCCAGCACACTCTGGAAGAGGTGCTGGGAACCAAAGCACTTAAAAGCATCTCGGGATGAAACCTCAAACCACACAAATCGCGCTTGATCTGAGGTTTTCTTGCGAGCTCGAAGTGCCGGCTGGGTCCTCAAAGGAGCCGTGAATCTCTGAATGAAGCTGGCTCGCAGCTCGCGGTTTGTGAGAGAAATGCAACTCCTCCTCCCTGCCGCCTTCTCTCCTCTTATGGACTGTTTCCCTGCCCGGAGAAATCAAGTCAACGCTCAGAGCCGAACCTTGCTTCGGATGGTGCAGGATCCCTACGTGGACCCCCTGGCTCCCCAGCAGTTCCCTCTGCTGCCACCCTCTGCAAACCAAAGAGTGGGGAGGGCTCTTGCCTTTCTTAGAACGAGTGTCAGGATTTATGGGGCACTGGCACTACATCAAAAGCAAATTCAGTCATTTACAGTAAAATCAAAGGAGGCAGAACAATGAATATGAAGTGAGGTTAAAACACCTTGTTACAGGAACAAATTGTGCAGTTGACATCGAAATAATGGAATTTATGTCCCTGCGGGTTGGAGCCAAATTATTTGCAGTGACATTTGTCTAAGCACAGGCTCTGGGAGAGGTGCTTGACACTGCTGCTGAGATATTTTGGGGTCAGGCAGCAGCTGGGTTCGCACGGCAGAGCAGCAGGCAGGAGGCGGCTAGGGGAGGGCTGTCTGTGGAGTCCAGGGCTCAGGATCTGTCCCCTTCCGACCGTCTCCCATCCTCTGGGGCAGGCTGGGATGGGGAAGCCCTACGCCTCCCGGGGCAGGCTACGTGCTGCTTGTGTGGTCTGTACAGGATTTGCCCCAGCTGTAAAGCACGGACGCGTTGTCATTGCTGGCACTCACCCAGGAGATGCTGTGTGCTCGATAATGAATTCAAGGTGCCCCATAACCCCAGGGCCACGTCCCAGGCGTGTCGGGGTCTGTTCCCACTGCATGCTGCTCGCTCGAGGCAGCTGCCAGTCTGGACACATCACCAGCTCCTCGGGCAGTACCAGCATTTCATCCCACCCCCTGGCCCCTTTCTCTTCCCAGCATTTTGAGGCACCACATTCTTTTTCCTTGCCTGTCTAACCCGGGGTGGACTTGTGCATCTTGCATCTGTCTGTCAGTGGGATGTCCCAACACAAGACGCAGCTGTAAAAATCCACCTACTCCTTCCACTTTCACCCAGCACAGGGTGGGGCGTGGGCTGGCGCTGCCCAGTGCCCCCCAAGGGGCATCCTCTCCCCATCCCCTGCCGATTGCCCCGTTTGAAGCTGGTAGCCCCTCGTGCGAGACCGACTATTCCTGGGAATGCGGCGCCCGCCCGGGCAGGCGTCCCGTCCGCCTCCGGCAGCTCTGCCTGCGTGCCGCATGGCTGGGCTTGTTTTGAAAATATATTGTGAGGCACTTCATTGCTATGGAGACTTCGGGGACAAATAAACACTTGGCCCTTTTTCCTCTGGCCTTAAAAGTCTGTCCCTTCTCCCCCCGCATCCTTTTGGCCATGTTTATATTGCAGGGTCCCTCTGTTCCTGTGGCCTCATCCTCCTCGTCTCCCCATGCAGCACACCTCTGCATGGCCTTCATCACCCCCCAGCCTCCTCCTCCTTCCCCCCAGCCTGCAGCTCAGTGTCATGTGGCCCCTCCAGTTTGGAAGACTAGGCATTGCTTCCCAGCCCAATATTTAAGCATTTATTCATTTGGGGGGAACTAAAATAATTTCATCCTCTTAATTGTGGGATTTGCATCCCAGCAGCAGTGACATGGTTGCTTTTGACTTTCCTAGTCCCAGAGCTGCCTCCTTGGTTGGACTCCACTTGCCATGTCCTGGGTTTCCGTCGGGATGATCTCATCAAGGTTGCTCCCCTCTGTGTCCCCCAAGTTTCTTACGGTCTTTTTGGGAGGTATCAGGAGATCTGGTGGAAGATTTTGCTTGCAAAGCAGATCAAAATCTTCCACCAGATCTGAACCACCCTCCCCAAGCCATTAAAAATAGCAACTGGCAAAGCAACGCCACCGATTCACTGAGGAGGGGAAGGGGAGGCAGGA
>WEIS01002492.1:17758-46402 GCA_013389965.1 Todus mexicanus | reverse complement strand
ACTGAAGGTGGAGCAGAGTAGTGCAGGAAGAAGGGGACCAGAAAATCTGTAATATTCTGGCAGTGCTACTGGAGAAAGGCATTTGCTCCTTGGAAATTTTACTCAGTACAAGGGTTATTTGATTTGTGTATAGATACAAAAGGAAAATTTTGGTACTTCTCTCTATCACTATTGTTGGTAACTGGCAACAACATAAAATTGAGAGAAATGAGGTATTGGTTTGCTTGAGAATGCATTTTAAAATAGTTTGCTTAAAATCTTGTAAGAGTATTTGGAAATCAGGTGGTCTTTTTTCATGTATTTTAACTGCACATTCTAACAAAATCCATGTGGAAAATATTGGTGGACAATACAGTATTTCCCACCCAGGATCGATGAGATTTTAAATCAATAGCTTCAGGGTTAAAAGATGAGCAACTTGTGCTTGAAACAAAGGAATAGCTCCTAGTGTTAGCTGCTGTGGAAAACATTCGCGTTTGTCATTTCCTTCAGCATGATGAAGATCAATATGGTGCTGAGAAGGTTACAGCAGGGTAGCAGATATTTTCCTGATTGGTCTGTGTTGTATAGTACCTGGCACAACGTTGGCATCCATGCAAAATAAGAAACTTCAGATAATCATTAATGAATTATTAGTATTTGTTTTGTTTTTTAAAATTATAGACATTCTATAATAGTCATTTGTATGAATTAATACTACCGCAGGGAGCACACACACTATGAAGAACTTCTCTGTGCTCCTCATCTAATAGAAACAGATTTTCCTGCAATACATAAAGATGTTTGGTTATCTGAACTGCAGACTTCACTCTCTGCTATGGCATAGATATGGCATCCAAACTTAATATTAGGACTGATACGAAGATATGAAACCTGTTAATTTCCTCTCCCTTGTATAACATTTTTCCTTAATTGTAGTCCAAAACCAGATTACTAGCTGAAGGTTTTTTTGGGTTTTTTTAATGCCCAATGAAGGTAAAGGAAACCCTTTCCATTAATCTCTCCTTCCTGTACACTAACAGTCTTAAAACACGAGGCTAATACAGTATCATGTCCTCAGCTTCCATGAACAAACATCATGCATTTAAGCAGGTAATGCTTTTTCTTAGCCTAATGTACTGCAAGTATATGATTTACTGTAATTTTTGGAACATCCTTAAGTTCTCCTCAAGTTGTGCTTCACGCTGTATTCATTTGGCATAGGGAATGCAGAATTGTCCCAACTTGCATGAGAGGCTGGGAACTGCTCCCAAATAGTTGAGACGGGGAGGACATAGTGAAAGTACAAGCAGCTTTGTATAGATGACCTGTTTTGATTTGAACCAATTTCAGATCACATTTGGATTTTTTTCTATTTAAAGTATAAAGCAAAGGGCAAATCAAAGAACGTGAGACATGGATCTGAAAATGGGCATCAATTCTCTAGAGGGAAAAAAAAAATATTACGTTTCCCTTACATGCCCCTTCCTTCTAGTCTGTGTGAAATGCTTCCTGATACAGGAATTTCTGTGTTTTAAAAGTGTTCCTAATCTTAAGTCAGAATTTTTAACACTGAAAACCACCTAAGATTGCTGGCAATTTGCATGCCTTAATGTTAGCTGTTTCTTATCTGCAGGTTAGACTGTAGAGACCCAGACTAGCTTTAGAAGTGGGCCCATGTGAACCTCATGAGATTTTAGAAGGCCAAGTGCAAAGTCCAGCACCTGGGGCACAACAATCCGCAGTATCAACACAGGATGGAGGGACTGAGAGCAACCCTGTGAAGATGGAATTGGGGATACTGCTGGATGAAAAGCTGGACATGAGCCAGCAGTGTGTGCTAGTAGCCCAGAAAGACGGTTGCATCCTGGGCTGCATCAAAAGAAGTTTGTCCAGCAGGTCAAGAGAGGTGATTCTACCCCTCTATTCCGTTTTCATGAGACCCCATCTGGAGTACTGTATCTAGCTCTGGGGCTCCCATCCAAGAAGGCCATGGAGCTGTTGCAGCAGGTCCAGAGAAGGGCCACAAAAATGATTGGCAGACTGGAACACCTGACCTGTGAGGTCAGGCTCAGAGAGTTGGAGTTGTTCAGCCTGGAGAAGAGAAGGCTCCAGGGACACCTTATTGTGGCCATTTAATACTTAAAGAGGGCTTATAAGAAAGATGAGGACAAACTTTTTAGTATGGCCTGTTGTGATAGGACAAGGGGGAATGCTTTCAACTAAAAAAGGGTAGATTCAGACTAGATATACAAAAGAATTTCTGTACATTGAGGGTGGTGAGACACTGGAACAGGTTGCCAAGAGAGGTGGCAGATGCTCCATCTCTGGAAATGTTCCAGCTCAGGTTGGATGGGGCTCTGAGCAACTTGATCTAGTTAAAGATGTCCCTACTTGCTACAGGGGGATTGGATGAGGAAACCTTTAAAGATCCTTTCCAACCCAAACTATTGTATGATTCTATGAATAAAAAAGGTAAAGAGTGTTACTCAGCATGGCGGTGGGGAGGTTAAGGAAAAAAAAAAAGTATTAATTTTGTAATGGAAAACTATGAAAAATTCCACACTTACTGTTACAGGTTTTAAAATATTTTTTTTCCAGAAAGTAGGATTTTAAATTTCACTTTGATTTGTTGAATTGTTTTGAATTTGAATATCAAATACATTTTGGGAAAATTATTCCATGATGAAATGCTATGCTATGATAATACATATGATAAAGTACATTATGGTAAATTATAGTGCATTTACTGAGCATCCGGCATTTTACTTCTTTTTGAAATGATTGTGTTTATACTTCCTCAGTTGTGCAGTTAGAGATAAAAACATGCTAATTAAACACTTTTTCCCAAAGAGCTGTACAAATATTTTTTCCTCTTAATACTGAATAATCTACAAGACAGAATCGTGGCAATTCATATCAAAAGGAAAGCCGACCCTTAAAGATGTGTTGGCATCTTATCTAGCCTGTTAAATTGTATCAAAAATTGTTTAGATATGAATAAAGACTCTTAAAATATTTTTTTATATCTTGGAAAAGGTAAATTATTTAACTAAACCATAGAACTATATAAATTATCTCTTCATTTTGTCGTGTAATGATGGTAAGAGCAAAGCTTTCCTATCAATGTGGGAAATACTCATTTCTCTTTGTCCGTCGTACCATACAGCCTTGAAGGAGATGACAGAAATAAATGTGTAATTTCAACAAGTTATTAATGTGTTTGCAGTGCTTTTAAAATGTGGAAGAAAAATTATATATTTTTATCGGTAGGTTACAGAATAATTTACATTTTTAAGTTTTCTCAGTCAGTACTTCATTGTCATATTTGTCTGGGTTTTACATAGTTTTGCAAGCTACAAAGGAATGAAGGAATATATTAGGTCATAATTTACTGAAGTTACATTCTAATATATTTTAAATCATGTGGTAAGAAGAACTGAACTTCTGTTTTATCAAAGTCCTGACAAAAATAGTATTAGTGTCAAAATTTTCAGGCAAAAATTCTAAAAATCACTTGAACATGTGCAGTATTTTCTCTTGTTGGCCAGAAGAAAGTGCTAAGTGCTATAGCATGCTTGAAAATTGTTCTGCAGTTGTAGTTCAGATATGTTTTCCTTACAGGTTACCAATTAATCCTTTTTCAGAAGTATATTAATTTCCAATTCTGCAAACACTTATAACCAGTACTGCAAATAATTTCAGACTCAAGGCTTTAAACTCCTCTGGAAAAATATTAATGGTTGTGCCTCACCTGCAAGCGTAAATGTGAGGGTGCAAAATCCAGGATCAAATATTTTGGTTTTTTGTGATTGAAAATTGAATTCAGGTTCTATAGAGTTGACAAAAGTTAGGGTTTCAGGTAGTTATTTTGGTCCAATTAGTGCTATTATAGGAACTGTTTCAGGAGAAAGATGGAAGGTATGTAAATTCAATATTGTCATTTTTTAATAAGACTGTACATAAGAAAGAAATACAGCAAAGGAGTAGGCAAAAGCAGTTCTTATAAATTCATTCCCAAATGGAAATTCTTCCAGAAATCCTGCTTAGACATCTGTTCTCCATGGGCCTTGTTTTATGGCCTTTTCCTGTGGTTTTGATTTTTTTTAAAAAAAACCTGCAATTTGTTATGCATCTTTTGAGGAAGGGGATTCTTTTATTCTTCAAATCTCCTTCATATTTTTGGGTTGAGGGTTTTTATATTTAATGTTTGGTTTGGGTTTTTAAAAAACTTTCTGCCAGCTCTGAGGCTTTGAGTCTTATGGAGTCACAGATGGAGAAAGTGTACCAGCAGACCTGGAGTATTTCCTAACTTGTTCTTGAACCATCAGCAAAGCTTCACTGCAATATTAAAAATCCCTCGCTCTTTGCAGCACTTTCAGTCCAGGTCTCAGACCTCTTACTCAAGGCAGTGGCACTCCCTGTTTCCCAGCTGCAGGGCCATGGGCTGGGGTGATTTTGGCTGGAGCGAGACGCAGGGCTGCAGAGCCAGCCAGGGAGCTACTCAGAACCGATTGCCTTAGACTTCATTGCTCTGTATATATTTAATGGTCTTGCATTTGCATTCTCAGCCTGGTGCAAACACAGCATTAGTCTAAGCTGCACTTCTGTTTCATCTTGGAATATGACTAGAACGACTTTTTTTTTTTTCTTTTTAATTGGAAAATGGCTAAAAGTTTTGCCTGACCTTTTTATCTTGCCTGTGATGCCACCGCCTTTCTATTAATAACAGGCTTTGGCAAATGTTTCATCTATACTGGCAGCAGAACTGCTATTTCTTACTCAGTTTGGTATCTGCAACTATGGTACTTTTCTGAAGTGCAAAAGACATCTATAAAAATCAAACCCATTTTCCTGCTTAACATCACACACAGTGCAGCAACTCACTGCTGCTTCCAGCTCACATTACATTTTCCATCTTTTTCTTGAAACTGTCTGTGCTTATTGTCAATGAACATTTGCTATCAGGTGAAGCACCCTCACTGAAGTGGCAGGAATAATGTTCGTCACCAAAGAGCGTGTTAAGTTTGTTTGGCTTGGATGTTTACTGATGTCTTGGTTAAGATGTTCAGCTCCTAACAATGTCTTGCATTGCCAAGATGTCTGTGCAGAGAGTCATTGTACTTGAAGGCAATGCTAGTGGAAAGACTGAGGAGGAAAAAGATGGTTTTAATTTCCCAGGAGGACTTAATTGCTTCCATTTGGTGGACAGTGCTGATGAGGCTTCTTTCCTCTACCTGCTCTTCATGTGTTCTGCAAGGCTTCTGAGCTGTCACTTGAAATCCCTGACTATCCTAGACAGAAATAAATATCAGTGAGACTGCTTAAAAAGGAAGAAGCTGATGTTGGTCCATCAGGGAGGACCAGAGCATTTGCAGTTTCAGGGACCCCCTGGGATGGTCAGTGATATTGTCACTGTCCTGTTTTCATTCAGGTTTAGAAGAGCTACTCTTGGTTACAACAGGCCAAATTTCTCAGCAGGCCCAGCAGTGAGTGACCTTCTAGCAAGTAGAATTTCAGGCTGTCAATAAATTACAAGCCCATTTCACTCTTTCAATCAGTGTCTCTCTCTTTCCATAGGATTTCCCTTTCCCATGCCAAGCCGTCCTTGGGAACCTACTTATCCATGAGCAAAACTTAGACAGTGTCATGCCATTGCAGGGTTATTTTGTATGTGTAGGTTCACAATAGTTTTCACAGAGGTCCTAACCAGCTCTCTGGGGGCAGCCACTGTGCTTTATCCTCATTCCCCCATCCAAGCAGTCTCCTGGGAAGGAGCAGGGGTGCATGATAGGACAAGAGGGAATGGCCTAAAGCTGTACCAGTGGAGGTTTAGGCTGGACATTAGAACGAGAATTTTCTCTGCAAGAGTTCTCCAGCATTGGAACAGGCTGCTCAGGGAGAGGGCTGAGTCACCATCCCTTGAAGTACTTAAAGGGCGTAGAGGTGAGGTGCTTGGGGACGTGTCTTAGGGGTGATAAAGATTAGAGTTAAAGGTTGGACTGGATGATCTTATAGGTCTTTTCCAACCTAGGTGGTTCTGTGATTCTGTGATTAGCAGGTCCCCAATCACCCCTTGTCCTTCCTGGTCTAGTGCTTGACCCACCCACCCTCAGGTCCCCCACCAGACTTACAGTAACTCCCTATTCCCCAAGCCATGCAGACAGTGGGCCTTTTCTCTCAGCCCTGGCTCCAGCACTGCTACAGCATCCCTTTCCTTTAACCTCATCTGGGAGGGGTTGGCATCCACTAAGGGACCCGAGCATCATGGCAAGAGGCAGATGAGCCGTCCTGCCTGCCTGGTACCAGCAAACAGGCCAAATCCCCTGTGAGGGAAGGGTTACAGATGTAGCCACTGCAATAAGTGGTGAATTGACTGTTAATCTGCAGTCATAACTCTGTGGCTGTTTTCCTCGGAGTGGTCTGCCTGGTGATAATCTGCTCAGATAGTTTGTTTTTTTCCCCACCAGTCTCTTGTTTTCTTCCATGAATTCTATATCGCCTCTTGTGTTTTACCTTTCCTGGCAAAACTGTTTCTCCTCATGACACACAACTCTCCCCCAGGGCCAGTTATGTAAGGTATTGCTGCTTGGTAATTGTACAGCCCTACATCTCGATCCCCTGTAGAGAGCACATTGTGTATCCTACCGACAGCAAACAAAAGCAGCTTCCTATACAAAATACACAAGTCTCACTTCTGTGCTTGCATGTTTAGGCAAACACCCTCCTCCTGTGTTTCAGGATGCAGAGGAAGAACACTATCAGTACCTACTTTCCCGGTGACGCGTGGCTCTGAATAGCAAAAAAAATTAAAGGAAAAGAAATTACAAAAATCATCCTAATAAGGAGAAAAGAGTCTGCTTCACTAGTCTGTGTTGTATATTGTATATACATCTCCCACACTTAGCACTTTAAATGCAAACAGCTCTTCCAGCGAGCAGTCATTTCAGAGACAAACACATTTGTTTTGTCTTTAAACGAATGTATTCATCCTGGGTGGTAGTGGAGGGTCTACCCCTTTCTCAGGGGGCTTCTTAGGTTTCAGCTGAGTGAGATGAAGTAACACTTACTTTAAAAGGGAAAAAGCTACACAGACAAAAATCCCACCTCCCAAAACCCCAAGTTCTAACTGATATGAGTGTTTTGACACACAGGTTGTGGGCAAGGTGTAGGTGTTCTTGCAGGGTAAAAAAATTATGAATATCTACTTTCCTCATTATATCTTCGTCTCTGTGTCTGGGTGATTTGTGTCTTCCCCTCTTCTGCTTCCAGCCTTCCCCTACGCACAAAGCGTATGTTATGTTGCTGCACTGAAGTTTGTTCATTACAGGTGATGTACTAAGCCCCAGCAATTAAGCCAGAACCGCAGCTACCCAGACCCTGGATATTGTGGTGGGGTGGGCTTTATCCTGCAAGCTGCAGTGTGTTCAGTGCTGGAGACTACATAGGTGGCCACTTGCTTTTGGGGCAGCTTGGCTGCATTCTCCTGGGTACAGACATCCCCGTAAGCCCTTGGACTGCCCAAGCAGGGAGTGCATCAGCTTCTGCCCAGATCAAGCTGACCTGATAAAGGCTGGTCATAGGGTTTCCTGGTGCTTCCTTCAATTTTCCAGGGCCAGCAAGAAATAAAGGGATTTCTGAGCCCAGGTACAACAGATGTGAGGCTTTCTGGGTGATGTGGCAGTATGTGCTCAATGTCAAGGTCCAGGGAGGGCTGGTTCTGAGGTTGGGATGCTAGTTTGTCCTGTGGAAGGGAAGAAGAAATGGTCCCAGCTGGTTGGATAGAGGTTTGTTTGTACTCAAACACGGGATTCCTAAGTGAGCAGAAGCTGGGTTGTGCAGAGGTGAAGGAGCCTGGGAAAGTTCTGAGCATGAGGGGAAGACCAGGGTTGGCAAGAATGAGTGTAAAGGAAATAATTAATCCTTAACAAACTTGTGAGTGGGAGGCATAAGGGGATGGCTGAGGAGGGATGGAGCAATACCAGAGAGGGAGAGGTTGGGAATTGAATGAAACAGCAAAAGAGTTTCACAGAGTAAAATGCAAAACAAAACAAACAAAACAAAACTTTCCTTGCCATTACTGCAGATTGCTCCATTTTTTCCTATCTTCCTGTCAAACTAAAACACTCCCTGTAACAGCCTTCAGCTCCTCGCCTACCTTCCAGTTTCTATCCTAGAGCAATGTTTCCCAAACTGCAACGTGCACTCCCTCCCGAGGAGAAAGGCAGAGCAGAGCCCACAGAGAGAATGAGAAAGAAGTATGTGAGTTCTTGGCCAGCTTCTGCAACCTCACTCAACCTCCCTGCCCCCGAAATCAAGTCTCTCACAGGAAAACCTCCCTACCATTCTTTTTTGTTCCTTAGATAAAACTAAATGCATGATAAATTGTATATATGATTTTAATGTGGGGAATTATAGACTCTTATTGCCAGCCCAGTCACTACACCTACTACCAGCCTGTGCTGTGTGAAGGACCATCTGACGCTGAGCTGTGATTGCCTTTATGACACATAGCTGTAGTGGTGTTGCAGCTCCTTAAGCACAGAGCTGGTAGTTCCACTGATGGACACCTTCTCTTCAGGAGATGACATTGGCTTTCCTGGCCATCCCCAAAATAAGTGAGTGGTTTTTACATCTATAAATTGCAATCCGCTCTCCAGCCCATTTTACAAGATGGGCCGTTAGATCAGTAACCTCTTATCCATTTTTGTATCTTTGTGTTACAAATGTGTTACAAAACTCTTACAAGTTTCATTGTGATGGGAGTATCGGACTGCTTAATTTCTGCTATCCCCCTCTGCCTGAGAGAACTGGAAACTGTTAAATACTTCAAAGCTATCAGACCCAGTTACTTTCAGGAGCAAGATCTGTGTGCTTTTTCACTGGCACTCATTGTTTACAGACACAGAGTGAAGTGTGGTTTACATTTCTCCTAGTTGTCTCCCATATTTGTGGAGTATCATCTCTGATAGACCTTTTAGTCACTCTGGTTTTCTACTTAATTTCCTTTTCTTTAAATTCTGTGTAATCCTGGTACTGTGAGGTGTTCAGTGGGTTTTGTGGGACCTCAACATTTCAGAAACATCCCCTCCATTCAGTGCCTGCTTCCAGCTGTGCCTGCTCAAAAGAGAATGGGCTTGCACAGTTCCTCCACATATTGTTGACCTTCAGTGCTAAAGCCACTTATAGGGGTGGCACATCTTACTCTGGATACTACTTGCTCTTGCCTCTGCTGCTGCATTGCTCAGGGAGGAGCAGTGTCCTACAGACCAGCAGCTCGTGGCTGTTTTGCTGTGCTCTCCAGGGAAGTTGTGCTGCTTCACACAACCCAAATCTGCCTGAAGGAAGAAAAAAACCCCACAATTTTCCAAAAGTGCTATTGGGAACAAACCCAGAATGGGCAATCAACTAGCTCTGTTCCATTGCTGATATATTTTTTTTAATATATAGAAGTTTTCCACAGAACCGTGTATGACCTCCCACCTGCTAATTACAGATTTGTTATGTGGGTGGGATGCAGATTTCAGTTATATCAGCGTTAATCTGGAGCAACTGTACTGATGAGCTTACAGTGAAGGTTGATTTGGTTTTGCGGTGGTTTTTTTGCCATGCATCTTAAATGTCATTTTAAATGAACAATTTCTTTGTGAATTTAGGACTATTTCCATAATTTTAAGAGAATGTTGTCTCTTTATCTCCTGTTCCACTCAAATTCTATTGGCTTCATTAGTGGTTTGTAATAATCAATCTGTGAATTAATTCTCTAAAAGGTAATTTTGGTGTGGATTGTTTTTTTTTGTTGTTGGGGTTTTTTTGTTTGTTTGGGGTTGGTTTGGGTTTTTTTTCAGTTTTGTTTGGTTTTGTTTGGTTTTTTGAGACATGAGATAGAGGTGAAGTCTTGGTCTGGAATGGCATTTGTAGATGATCCACTGGATACCCACATTCAGTCTCTAGAGTGGGAGATGAGACTCCTCCATAGCCCTGGAAAGCTTGAATGTTGATCAGGCATCTAGACCCACCTATAATAGAGTTTATTTGTTCTGATTGTCTAAAACACTTCCCCTGATGAGGAACACAGAAGGAGGACTTCACAGCACAAACTCCCTCACCTGCTCACCAGAAGCACCAGTCACCACCACCTGGACACCTTCAGTTACATTCCAATATCTGAAACATCCTTTTTCCACCTGCCTTGCTTTTTGCCCACTTCTGTCTGTCTCTAAGCACAGGCAAAAGCAGCTTCAGAGATCTGGAGTAACAGTGATGGATGTGTGGAGGCTGGGTATCAGTTTTCCTTTCCCAGGCACTGGCAACCTGGGCAGAGATCACAGTGGATAAAAAAATAACTTCTCTCTCCTGTCACCACTCTGAATAGGCAGCAGGAAGTATACACGCTGCATTCTCACCTCTGGTTTGCTTAATGTCTTAAAGTCTCTGATAGTTACCGGTTTCCTCTGGCAGTAGTGGCGGATAGGAAGTTGTAGACCCAGTGATGAACTGCAGGAGCATTTCATTGATGCTGTGGGGGAATAACTACTTTTCCTAAGTTATGGTCCCATTTTTCATCTTTTTTTTTTTTTTCTTTCCTTCTATTTTTTCTTTCTGGAATGAAATAAAGAACACACAATAGAAGGAGAAGCCAAAACTGAATGCCTATGGTATTTTCTTGAAGTCTTGAGTGTATCTTAGACAATTTGTGTGACTGTGGGAAGCCCCATGGGGCACAGGTTCCCTGTTTTTAAAATGGGCACTGTAACACTTTACCAGGTCAAAATATTGTGAGAAGCTTGAGTGAAAAGAGCTTTAAGACATGCACAATGGACAGCTGTTACATTTGCCTCAGGAGGAGGCCATGTGTTGTGCTCTCTCCACACTGTGCAGCTCTGGCCATGGACAAAAATTAAAAGTGAAGACCTTGTTTCTGATTTTGATTGATCCATGATTACTCCTGTTATTTTGAAAGACCTTATGTGAAGTTCTATCATGAGTGACTCTAAAATCCAAGGATACTCTGAGATTGAGACTTCTGAAGCATCAGTAACACAAAAGTAAAGTGAAATAAAATAAATATAAAATAAAATTAATATAAAATAAAATGGCAGTGGAAATCCCTCTCTTCTTACATAGCCACAGAGATGTGTGAAGGCTCAGGATGCTCAGCACCCGGGCATGGTGTGAGTGGGCTGCTTAACACTGAAGGTGCAGAAGTGATCTGGGCTGGCTGGAGAAAGGGAGGTGAGCAAGCACTGCTCTGGGAAACCTGTCCAGCCTCCCATGGGGAGGGAAAGGGGAGAAAGGTTAATCTCCCATCCCACTACCCTGGATATTTGGTCCTTGTATGTGCTCCAATAAAACATATGAAAAGTCCATTTCACTTATCAGTTGCAGAAATACAAACAAACGATTTTATTTATTTATTTTTAGCTAAACTGTGGGCAGTACTGTTAACCTCAGGCATCCCAGTACCCAGAGACAAACTCAGAATCATAAAAAATAAATTAATCCTATTGATTTCTGATTTTTTTAAAGTATACCTAGGCCATATTTCATTGGTTTTGTTCGTGTGAAAGCTAAATACTCAACAGTTTCAAAAGAGAAGTGTGGGGAAAGATATTCTCCAATCTCCAGGGCTGGGGCAGTGAGACCTTCCCAGCAGTTGTAAGGCTTGTGTTAAACCTGAGAGGTGGCAGGAACATCTCTTTGATATGACATCCAGATGGAGGTGGAAATGGTTGCCAGGGTGACACTGAAAATAGAGCTTGGTCTACTCTGTTCCCATTGCAAGAGGGGTCTTTGAGAGGTCCTCGTGGAGAGCTTCAACAGGAGAGGAACAGTGCATACAGCGGGAATTCACGTGCTGTTGTTGCAAACACGTGTACTGGTGGCATCATACATGGGGGAGCCCAAACATGTAGAACAATTCTTTCAAGGTTTTGATCATAAATGCAAACCCCTGAATTTTATATTTGGAAAGTGCAAGAGAAGCCTTTGTCCTCTCCTCTCACCCAGCACCCACTTGCATCCCATGCACCTATGTGATCTCTGAACAACTGAAACATTTGGGTTCAAATGTAAAAATGCATTTCAAACTGCAAATCTGCAGGAATATTTGATTAATCATATTCACAGGAATATTTGATTAATCATGTGCAATCTCAAGAAATTTAGTTAGCTTAAATATATCCCATAAAGATTTTGTTTGGAATCTTTCTTCTGGTCAGGCAGTCATATTACCAAGCCTTTTTACGCTTTGAATTAAACTAAAATGAAGGCTTTTGACTTGGTTTTTGGTTTGTTGGTTTGGATTTTTTTTAGTAAGAAATCTTGAGGTGTATTTTTCTTTTAAAAGTTCTGTCTCTGTTCCTTGGCTTTTAACTCAGCATTTGTTGAAATTCCTTAGAAAAGGGGCTGCCCTGCCTCCGGGGTGATTTACACTGAGAAGAATGTTAAAGAATTACAGATGACTGTCGGTAACATACCTGTGTAACATTAAAATCAGGTTAATTGCTTACATTTCACTGGAAGTTATGGATTGCTGCAGAGCTTAGTACTTCAGCAGATACTGGTACAGCAGGGGAGGTTTATTGATAGTTAAATAGCAGTAGAAGTTGTCTGTGTTCAGAAGGGACCTCTTTGAGAGAGGACAGAACATTTCTCAGAGCTTCATATTTTCCCAAAGGGATTTTTCTAGCAGAACATGCCTGCTGTTCAAAGGAAATATTGCCTGTATGAGCAAATGAATGAAAAAGTTAGCTTTACAATAGACACCCTATTAAACTTTAAGGGGGCTGAAGTGAAGGAGCCCAGCTCCATGTGTTTTCAGAAAGCTAATAAAAACCAGAAAATTATCTGTGGTGCTCTGCAAGGCAGCACGCATGCAGGAGGCTGTTGCAAAAGCTGCAGAAGGAAGCAGGACAGAGGCATTGAAAGAGCATAAGTAGGGAGTGATACAGCAAAAATCCAAGGTAGTGAATCTTTGCAGATTTAATTGACAAATTTAAATGCCAATTTGTATTAGTGTCTTTCTCTCTCCTACTCATTTTCTTTTCAAATTTCAGGCGAGATTTCAAGTGGCAAACAGGGAGTCTGCTCCCTCTCATTAGTAAACCAAAGATGAGTGCTATGTAGATACGTGGAGAGGATCCTGCCGCTACTGACAGCTCTTTGAGCTCATGCTGAAGTGGCACAGAGGGAGCTTGGATATGGGTAGCAGCCCCCCTGCTCACAGCCCATGACTGGTGCAGATGTTTGGTCTCTGGCCCTAGGTGAGACAGGCAGAAGGTGGAGAAGTGAATCTGTTTCTTGGGTCCCCTTTCCATCTGTCCTAGAAAATCAACCATCTCCAGCTATGTGGTGGGTGCTCAGTGCAAAAAAAAAAAAAAAAGAGCATGATTTCAGCTGGACCTGAGGGGTGCTATTTTGGAACATATTCTTAGCCCTCATGCTCCTGCATGTGTGTGAGTGGAGAAAGGTGGCTTCCTTGGCCTGATCTGTCAGCACAGTAGATATTCCTATAATAGAGACTCATGCTAATTACACAAGACATGTTGACTGGTTTATTATACAGTAATTGCTGCTCTTGCAGGACATCCACCCACTCAGCTGTGAGCAGAGGCTCCAGGTTTTTCTCAAAATGTCTAAGTTTATAGGAAGTTTTAGAATCTGATTTTTACAGCATTTGTTAGTGCAGACCAAGAGGGAGCATTTCAGATTTCCCTTCCCTGCTCCAAATTCAACCAGACTTTTTTAGGAACTGAAGAAAACAGTTAAGGAATCCATGAATACAGAATCGAACACTGCAATCAGAAAGAGGGGCCAGCTCTCCTAATGAGGCTTTATTTAACCAATGACAATGTGCTGAGAAAACTAGAGGAAATAGGTCAGCTAAAAAACCTGGTACTATGAATGCCTGCTGTAATTTCCCCCCACTAAAATTAACATCCTTCTGAAAGCGCTGGTTAAGGAATCGTTCCCTGAAGTCCTGCAGCTAATTTGCAAGCCATAGATGAGAAGAGTGGAGCACTGGAGCTCAAGGCGGGTTATGTGACAGATCCACACAGTAGGATGGATTCGCACAACAGAGGTTAATGAGGAAACACCTGACCTGGCTCAGCAATTAGTGGGGTCAGTACCATACCTGTTTCTACACTCATAAGCTAGTTAACACTTCCTTAATGCCACAATTTCATGATTCCCTTAAACGAGAAAGTAGCCAGAGCTCCTGTCATGAGTCGTGATGCTTTCCCATCCCAGCTGTGAGGTTTTTGCCTAATGCCATGTCCTTTCTTAAATGTAGGTGTTGTACCATGAACTGGAGCAGGGGACTGGGCAAGTTTAAAATGAAGTGTCTGTATGGGTTAGTTTTGACTTTGTCACTTCTCCGAACTGCTTTTATGCAAAGGCTTGTGCCAGCTTGAGCAAAAGGAGAGTGTGGGGGAAGGAAGAGGTGCTGAGGGATGGTGGGACTGCTTCCTTGGTGATAGCGCTGGTCTATGTAATCTGAAAGAATCAGTTAAATTGTGACCTGAGGAAGGGCTTATTACCTCTGTTCTGATGCTGTACAAGTACAGTGATGTACAGACATGGCTGTACACTTTCCCAGACCTGGCATCTTGATGCAGAGGTATATTAAATCTCTCTCAGAGAAAGACCTGTGGACTATGTTACTTCGGACCACGTTACTGCCTCAGAATTACTAGTTACTTTAATATCTGGTCTCAGACAAAGCTGAGTTGTAAGCTTGCACTCATGATTCTCTTTATATTAATGCATAATGTAGGATTATCAATGTACATGTTCTTAGGCAATGTACAGACTGCAGTAAAGGAAGATTCTGCTATGAGTTTGGCTACTGCTTTCCAAGTACAGAGAGCATCTGCATTATCATGAAGTATAGCCAAGCACGAGATAGTACATCAGTTATTTAATATCTGAGCCAATAAAAACTGCATCAGACCATCCCCAAGAAGCATGTGTGTTGTTAAAATGGGGAGGACAAACAATGATCTGGTAAAAGGAAGAGCTAAATGTACCTGATTAAAGAAAAAGGAAATCTTCTGGACAGAAGAAAAATCTAACAAATCTCCAAAGAGAGATCTCAGCTGTAGATGGAAACTAGAGTTCCCAAGACCTAGGCTTCCTGTGGTACAGGCAAGATGAAAGCCTGACAATTGCATAAGAGGTCTTCAGGTAGAAAGATCAGGAAAGCAAACCTCTAAAACTGATGCCAGACACAAAATTGTATGTGTGCATTTCCAGTAGCTTAGCATGGTGGGTCTGTCTGAGCTTTGGTACTTTCCTTTATCACTTTACAAATATTTCACCAACATTGCATTATTCCATGTTCAAAGATTGTGAGGTTTGCCTCCTTTTAAGAGGAATGATTGTACTCTCAGAGGGAGAAGTGGCTGCTCATGACCACTCTGCCAGAAAACTTGTCTGGCATAGAACAAGAGAAGTGGGCAGGATCTTGGGATCCACAGGTCCTGAAGAAGCCAGTGAGATCAAATGGAGCTGCCTGGCTTGGTGCATAGTAGAGGATCTTGCTTGTGGCCTCCATCATGCCCAATGGTCATGTCCTGAACAGCTGTGTACCTGGGCCTCTGGAAGAGGTGCTCGCTGAGTCACTGAACCACAACACAAGAGATGCCCTTACAGGAACATATCACCAAAACAAGAGGCTCAGCAATTAGGGAGATGTGAAAAGACTAACAATCTCTTTTGAAAAGCGAATCTGATCCAGGTCACTCCACACTATGGATGGCCAGGCTCAAGGACCTTCTGGTTTTTATTTCAGTTAATTCTCTTCAGTATGCCACAGACTAAAGTGTGCAGCAGCAGCAACAGAAGCTTAGATACCATGGTAATAAGTGCTATAGAAAAGTTTGCATAGCTATGGAAACCACAGTTGCATTTATCCATCAGAACTGAGTATCTGGCAGCCCATGTCTATCCTTCATGTTCTGGAAGATCAGGAAAAAAATGCTTGTACATGGCATTATATTTCACAGCTTTCTTTTTGCTTGGCAATGCACACTTAGCTCTATTTGATAATAATAATGGTACATGTATTTTTAGACTAACATTATGTGATGGTAATTCTACTGTTCTCCAATGTAATACAAGCTGAGAAAAAAAGCCTTTACAGAGAAGAATTGAGGAAATCAAATCACATTTAACCTGGTGACAGATAGGCAGGATTTATCTCAGAGTCTAAATAAACACTTTTTTCATTAGAAAATAAAGAAAACAACAGAAAGTACATGTCTGGATTATTCAGTATTCAGTTTTCCTGTTCAAAGAGTCTTCCTAATTGTCTAATTTTGCTATGCAGAATGTAAGAACAAAACATGAACTGTATCTGTCATGTCTTTGTAACCCAGAGGAATGAGAATAAGACTAAGCGCAAGGCATGTCAGAGCTCCCCTCATGGGTCTGACAATGGCTGTATCACCAGGGACAAGCGTCATTCCTTCTCTGTTCTCCTTTCTCATCTTCAAAATTAAGGCACAAATATAACACAAAGCTGTAGAGATCTGTATTAAAAGATTTAAAAAAAAAAAGTCGAATAGAGGTGATAAAGTTGCTTTTCACTGCAGTAACTGGCTGCGTTCAAAGGTGGGAGTGGAAGTGAAATAAGCTGTGTTAGCATCATAGTACCTTTTGCTTTTACCTGTCCTATTTTCACATGCGCAAGCAGTTCAGCCTGCATTCCAGGCAGCCACCATGGCTGAGCTGGCAACAGTGTATTGATGACTTTGTCATTCATGCTGAGCAAAAGTGCTCCAAAAGCATTCAGTCCACAAAAACAAACAAGATCTTGACAGACCACAGGTAAAATCCTGGCCTCGAGTGAAAACTGTGTCCAGCGTTCTGTAGGTATATTCCCTACTGCCCTGCAGTCTTTCAGGGTCAGCATAGTGTCACCAGGAAATACTTCTTCCCCTCTTGTTCCTACACTATCAGCTCTCTTGCTCGCCTGGGAAGGAACAGTGTACAAAGTGGAGACCTTGGATATTGCAGAGAAACAGAGGTGCCTGCTCTTTTTATGGGTGCTCCAGACACACATTGAGATTTCTATGTGAAATGACTTTATTAGCTAATTATTTGGAAGTTAGCTCTGATCTTAAGTTCAGTAAAGATACTTATATGAAAAAACCCCTCTGCAATAGATAACAAGAATTGCCAAGGTTTATAAAGCCACGGGTGACAGACAAATGAAAGCAAATTACACTTGGCTTTCTTTCAAGGAGAACAAAGTCGTACGGCCTTCTTGGTAAAACATGCTAACCTTTATTTACACCATGTTCCTTTGGTGCCTCCTACAGTTGTTCTTTTTTTCCAAATTCATATCTTCTTCCTCCCTTCCCAAAGGCTGCTGATGTCTAGCCTTACTTAAGAGGCAGTTTCAACATCCCTTTGCCCAGATTACTGACAACCCTCCTCTCTCCCAAAACGACAATGCTTCTTTCAGTTATCCAGGTGACCCCTGACACACTGGGCTGGGTGATTAGCAAATCACTTATGTAGCAAGGAGCAAAGCTTCTCTTTTCCCTATCTCATCTACTGCTGATGAATCAGTAAATCTCAGCATGAAGCTGTTCAGTACTTAAATTTCATTACCTACCAACATGAAAATGGACAGCAGCTTCTGCTACAGACATGGGAAAGAGATTTATAGATATAGGTTGTTACTGGCCCCTGGCCGAGAGCAAATACACTAATAAGGGATTTGAGGCCAGTGGACCTCAATACCTAGTTTCAAGGGGTGCTGTGACAGTGAGAATAACAGAAAAGGAGACAGAATTTGAATTAATTGTATTTTTTTCTAAAAGTTATCACAGGCCCAGATCAGCACCCGAGGGTAAGGACTGATATATTTCTTTTGATAAACCCCATCTGAGTTTACTGCTTCCAGATGCAGGCCCTAAAAATGACTTAACTCAGAATCTACTATGACTTTTTGACAGATGTAGAAAAAAATTAAAATAAAATTCTACAGGTACCTATTCATCTTTGTTGGGGAAAATCCTCAGTTATAGGCTTGAGCAGTGGTGATCATGTGTCTTTCACAGCTTGAAATCCTGGCCAAAAGGAACTTGAGGAATTTCAGCTATTCCACATGACACTGGGCTCGCCTTGCTACTTCCTTCTGAGTAATCTACCCCCCCAAAGGAAAATCCGAAACAGCATGGCGTTTGTACAGAGGTGACTTTTTGCACTGAAGAGCTGCTCCCCATCTGTGGGACAATGCCAGCTTTCCCAGCCATTGCTCCAGTCAAGCAGGACAATGCGTAGCCAGCAGGAGAAAGAGCATTACCTTGCATTATTGTTTTCCCTGGGAAAACAGCATGACCAGGATACACGCTACTTTCCTTCTTTCTGCAAATATATCTTCCTCCACAAAATTGGCCATTCTGGTCCAAATCCAAGAGGGTTGGCCTGCAACTTAAACAGAAAATGTTGCACAGCTTGAAGCATTTCACTTGGCTGCTCCCCGCAACCACCACCACCAGAGATTTGATGGTGATTGAGTGCAGCCAGAGGTGATGGAAGTCCTTGGCATGATGCCAGTGGCCATTTTTTCCCCCAAAGTTCAGAAATTCACCTGCCTTGATTTGCTGGTTCAAAGTAGTAGAAGAGGAAGTAATTAACAAGATGTGCAGAAAAACAAGCCAGATACAGGTCTGATGACCAGGGGACAGGGAGGAGTTGGGGCAATGAGGTGGGGAAGAAACCTGTTAGAAACACAGGAGGAATGATGTATAGCATCACTCTCTGCCTGAGTAACAGATCTCCCCTCACAAAAGGGCTGGACACAACCCTCTCTGGAATTATTTTCTCCAACGAATGTATCTTTGAGTGATTTAAAACAGAAGTGTTTTCAGACAGATGCCCCCTATGTTTGAAACGTGCATTCAAAAAACTACCCACTGCCTGGACCCTCTGCCTGGCAGGGCTCGGTACTCACTGTGGGCCACAGCCAACTTTTTTTGAAGGCTCATGTCTGTCTCCATGCTATGTCGTCAGGTGCTGCCTCAAAACCACTGAACCAGACAAATCCACACTTGTTCTTCACTCCTCAACATTTCCTCCACGGGGCCAGAGGAGGCAGAGGCGAAAGGGATCAGCTGCAGCAGTGGTGGCTCCCAGCAGACACACTGTGGAGTCCCCATTTTGGAGCATGGGTGCACAAACACTCCTGATGCTCTTGATCCTGTCATTGGCAACCTGGTCCCAGAGACAAAGAAGTATCTCAAGTATTTGGCAATCTTGAGCTGAATCTGCAAGAGATGTTATTTCTATCCTTCTAAGTATGATGTATGGACCTCGAGTACAACTAACCCATCCCCACTTCCCTGGGCCTGCACTCAGGCGATGGCACCATGGACAGTTTGAGGCAAGTTGGCCTTGCCAGGTGACCACACACCTATACTTCTTCACCTCAGCCACTCTGACCTGTTGTCCTATCTGAGGTTTCCAGTGGCCCACCAAAGGGGGATGCCTTGGGACAGCCTGTACCTGCTGGCTGATGCCTGGCAAGCAGGGGCATTTCTGCTGCCGTAGGATGACCTGACCTCTGAAGCTCCTTACCTTTCCCATCAGTTGCTTAGTGTTCATGCTGTCATCCCTCTTACCAGTTTTTAAAATAGACAATTGCAATACTGGGCTGAAAAATAGACTTTCCCCTTTTTCCTGAAGGTTCCCTTCATCTTTATGGAAAGATTTTCTATTGCTGGTCCAACCTATGGGGTGAATGGATAAACATATTTGCCAAGGTGGAAGCTAGAGTACCAATAGGTATTGGGGTTTTATCATGCTCTTTCGACAACACCGAACAATTTGTCTTAGAAGTGGCTGCTGCCAGGCCTGAGCTGCTCCCTGTGTGTAGGACAGTGCCCATGGAAATATAATGCAGCATTAAAATGAGCTCTTGAGAAAGAGAGAGATACCTGACCCCACTGCAGGACTGGTTCAAGGATCCTGATGCTGGAAAAGCCACGTCCTCCATTCCTTCCTTCCCCTCCCCCCCTCCACAGACCCAGAAGCATTTTTCAGCCTTCTGGTTTTTAAATGGAAGACACATGTCCAAAAACATGCATTCAGGTGTAATTTGAGTGAAGCTTCATATGGAGATACTTTCAGTGGACATTTAAGGCAGATGAACACCTTAACGTTTGGTGGCTCCAAGAGGAGGAGGCTCCTCTAGAGGGTGAAGGGAAACATGACCCAGTCTGCATGCTCTGAGGCTCACAGACACTTTCTTCAGACCACCAAGGACATGTGGGACAGGACATGAAGTCATTCCGCAATTCTCATCAGCATGGGGCTGAAAGCTTTTTTTTTTTCCTCTTTCTTCCCACCAATTCTTCTGTTATATATAAGCCAAATGAATGCCTGTATGACCTGATAGCTTGAACTAATTTTGAAAACATCATTCTTACTACTTTTAATGATGTTTCTTCTGTCACAGGAGGCTTTTGTGTTTCCAGAAATGTCATCTGCCCTAGTCGTGCTATATTCACATTATTGCCTAGAATACTGAATTAAGGGATTTTGTCCCTTTTATTTGGTAATGAGAACAAAAAGCTATATCCTGTCAATGTTTTGTGAGAGCGGGGTCCATAATTAGGACTACATTTTGCCAGTAACTAGGCCCCGCTTTGCTCTGTGTTTCAGAGCCTCTGTGATTTAGTTGCCTGAGCCCCCTTTCCAAGATTTATATTAACCTGTAGGAGCAATCTCAAGGAAAATCACTTGATTCATCAAGACATGTAGTTGCAGACTTCTCTTCAATAACATATACACAGTCTTGCCAAAGTCAGTGGAGTTCCTCACGTGCATGAAATGAAGAGCCTTCTTCAGTCCTTCCCCGAACCAGTGTCAGGGTAGAACCGCCACTCTTGTGCCATCAGTTCAAGTGAACATTGCCTGATCATCTCAAAGAATGATCATCTGAAACAGCCTTTCAGACTGCTGAAAGACAGGAAAAAAAATAGTAGTAAAAATATTCCCTCTTTCAGAAAGGTCCAATGCACAAAAAAGACACTTTTGAGGGAATGCCGGATGACCCCCAGAGCCTCTCACAGGCAATTTTCCTGCCCCTGCACTGTTTGGAGTTTTAATTGCCTCTTTGGGGAGGTGCTAGTAGCTGCCTGAAAGTGCAGTCACAATTCAGCATTTTGGCAGACATGACTCCTCTGAATATGGGAGCAATTAGCAAAAAGCGATATGGTGAATGGTAGCACAAGCACTGGATTCTGGACAGCATTCAGATGAGAAATATAAACCAGAAGAGAGTGGAGCGGACGGAAATCCAAACAAGCTTTCACAGAAGTAAAACGTATTGGCTATACTTAGATAATGAGAGTCTAACATTATCAGAATCACCATCACACTCCTAAACCTTGCTGACTGAATGGGTTGAAGCAGACAGCACAAGTTCATAAAAGTAGTTTGTGAGAAAAAAAAATATCGCAAATGCTTAGAAGAAGTAACTCTAAAGACTTTGGGGAGAGTTTAGTGAGCCCAGATTGGACAAGGGGTACACCGGTTCTTAGTGGTGTAGAAACCCCCCCAGTATTCTAGGCATTAATTATTTATTTAAGACTGTAAAGATTTAGATGTACTCATAGAATCTAATTTCTTAGGTATTTTTTGGTTATATGGCACATATAGAATTGTCTTCAGCAACCTGCAGGATGCCACAAAACGTTCATGGTATGTTTAAGACGTCAGCCAGCAAGCAGTTTCTGTCTTAGGGACAGCAAGTCCCTAAGTCCCATTTCATACAACTGCAAGCCACATTAGCCCTAAATCATGTCTCCCCAGTCCAGCTATGTTTACTTTAATAACTGGAAATGAACTACTTGCAACCAGGACAGTTCTATCTCCTGGGATTGTTACACTTCAAATAGCTTTTGCCCTGTCAGTGAGGTCCCCACTCTCTCCAACACCCAAACGTGATGCCTAGCCACGTCCACTGTGCCTGGGGATGGCTGTTGTTCCCTGACAGAGGCTGAGCTGGCCCACGTGAGTATGCAAGAGCAGAGAAATGAAAGAAGGAGGAATGGAAATTGGGAAGATACAGAAAAGGGAGGAGGGTTGATACAATAAAGTAGAAGGTAAACATGATGGCTGAAAAAAGCAAGATGAGGCACAGGCAGCTGATCGATGAATTAGCAAGTGATAATTAATTAGTGAGAAAATTCAGAGGGCAATGAAATTAAATAGTTAATTATGCAATGGCACAAACAAACAGCAAATTAATTAAGTGTATATGGATCTACCAGATGCTCTGATTATTTAAGGCAAAACATGGTTAGTGAAACTATTTATTCTCTGGTATTTCAATTATTCGTGGTATCTCTGGCCATGGAGATTACAGCCTGTTTAAATGCAAGGTCCAACCACGTGCATCTAAAAAGCATTTATCTTGATAGTGCAAGTGAGATGAGTGAGACACTGATGGAAAGTAGAGGGGACCACAGCTGTTCTGAATAAAATGTCTTAAAAGAAGATGATGCAACAAGATAATCTATATGTTGTTTTCTTTTATTTCTTTTTTTTAATTTATTTTTTGAATAATTGGTTTGAATTGTTACAGCTGCGAATGGAAGTTGGAAGTGTTAGGCTCTTGCTACCCCTGACAATGGAAGCTCTACCATGTCTGAAGCAAGGTAATTCAAATAGATACAATTGCTTATTCTCTGGTTAACTTTAAACTTTGGAGGAAGTCAGGAATTTTGAAAATGAATGATTAACAAACTCCAATAATTTCTAATGCTTAAAAAAAATTTATTTTATGCTTACCTGTAGATTAAAACCTTGATAAACTCACTGTACCGTCTCTACTGTCTGAAATGATTTGAGGTTATTCTGTACCTCCACTTTTGAAGTACGGCAGTGTCCTCCTACAGTCTGATCTGCTTGCATTGCCTGCATTTCTTTTCCAGTAGGGACTTTCTATTTATTCTTAGAATTTTTGTTCTATAAATATCTTCTGGTTTTCTCTCTGTTAACTATATTTTGATCTCAGGTGTGATGGCATTAAATTGAAGTAATTCCTTTTCTCTCATTAAATGTTCCTGATGAATGTAGTTGGCCCATGTGATCATTCTTGGGAATATTTATATATGGTATGAAAATTTTACTTGCATGAATAGCTAAACCACACACTACGAATACTTTGAGGACTCAGCCAGGCATTCCTCACTGCATTAAGTAGCAGTTTTCTGAGTTGGGAGGTTGCAGGCAACAGTTGTCTGTATTTGGAAAGTAATAGCAAATGTAGCATTGCATATATTGTTCATTTATTCTCATCACCTGTACATAAATGTCTTCCTTACTTAATACTTCACAGCTCTACAGGACACATTTATTGTCTTACATGTGAGAGGTACAGTAGAATAAGGGCTTAAATAAACCACAGGTGTGAAAAATTCCAACTGGCAACTTCAAACTAAACACCATGAAGCATAAAAAGACACTTGTCAGAGCTGGAAGGAGCAGTTTGATTAAATCATTGCTTCAGCACAGACATGTTGGGCCTAATTCTCCTCTCCCACCAGATGACTCATTTAAAGCGTGGGCAATTGCAGTGTTGTAAGACTAGTGTGGTGGCACTTGGACTCTGGAGCTCTAATTATGCCCGTCTGACACCACTGAGCTAAAATGTGCAGCTGAACAGATTTATGATGCTACACTCATCTGAGGTGAATGACTGCTCCTACTCATGGTCTGGGATCACTGAAATAAAGTAAAGAAAATTTTAGTAGCCAACATTGCCCCAGTGTTGAAAGCAACAAAACCTGTCTGAGCTGATGGTGAGACAGACAACAAGAGATGGATCTTTTTTTAACTGTGTTTTTCTTGGTGCCAGTTGCCAGGGAGGAACCAGCAAAGCACATATGTGAAGTACTGCAGTTGAAAGCTCTGATGCCATCAAATTTTATGGCCCCAGCCTCTGTTCTCTGCCACTTCTGGTGTGTGTCCCTACATAGAATCCCATTGTAGTAATGGTCTCTCATTGCTCACAGCAGGGCAGGATAAGGTAGCTTGTAGAGCAAACACCTCTTGCCTGCATCTCCCTCTCCCACATTGTCTCCCTTAGGGAAGAGAAGGTACATCAGCTGCATTAAGCATGCCAAGTATGTCCCTCCAGTGAGTAGGCTGGAGAGCTGATCCTCCTCAGAGACATTATTTTAAGACTATGGCAAAGGAGGACAACCAGCACACAAGCCCTAGCCCTGCTGTGCAGCAATGGCCTGTTGGAGAATGTAGCTGCTACATTGCTGCCTGCATGAGCAGCATGCCCAGGGAATGTAGGAAAAGAAGGAGATTTTAAAGTGTAAAGTGAACCAGTGCAATACTGTTAACTTCTCTGGAGCACATCACCATGAACAGTTAGAATTACATTGCTTTGAGTACTACTGAGATAAGTGTTAGCCATTGAGCCGATCTATGTTAGTAAAAGCCACAGGATCCATTTTGTTCTTACGTGGATATTATTGTAGTTACAAGAGACAATTTTCAAAGGCCTGGCTGTTTCACAGAAGTCAATGTACTTGGATTCACAGCAGGTACTAATTTTGTGTGCATCTGCTGAGCTGTGCATGGCATCAGCCTGGTTTTAATTACACCTGCATGTCAGGCTCAAAATGTGTCTGTGAACAGGAAAGATGAAAGGTAGGCAGAACAGGATGTCATGTATTTCCCATCACCTTTCACTGGCAGGCTGCCCTTGGAAGTAAGAGGAAATTCCCTTCTTCCATAGTGAAAATCTAAAGATTTAATAAGCTTTGCACTGCCAACAACAAAGTGTAATCACCACTTCCTTAACGAAACATGCATGTGTTAACAGGGGTGAGCAGAGGAGCTCCAAATAGCTTTCCACACCTTCTCTACCACCGATCTGTAAAGGGTGGTAAGTTGGCCCCTACTTCATTATAGTTCACTTGCATTGAAATAAGTAAGTTTGTTGACTTAATATCCCAGCTTCACAGTAAAACAAAATATGTGACAGAAAGGGTGACTGGAATTTTTTGATGGCTGGAATAACAAAGAAAAAGAGTTAAACACTTCTCTCTTCCATTATTTCACCCATGTACAAAAAATAAAATATATTAACAAATTATACACAGTTATACAAATAAAATAACTCAAACTACAGCTAGAGATGGCTATGAAACTTGAAATACTGGACAGAGTGATTCAAAAGCTGCTAGACAGTCAGAAGAAATGTTTTTCCTGAGGTACATCACTCTGAATGCAAAGTACTAAGCCATTTGTGATTGCACCTTCAAGCTATTCCTTTAATTTATTCCTGTCATTTGAAATTGTTTCTTTTTCTAATTGCATTAAAAATTGTGCACTGTAAAAACTGTAGTGTGTGCCAAGAATGTGTATGTGTAGTCAGTATAAAAAACACAAGACCAGGGGAAGAACAATTGCTTTGGTTATTCTGGAATCCAATCAGACTTCACATGCTACCTCAACCACTTCACACTGAAAAATAGCACTTACGAATCAGTAATTGCACAGGCACATTTAAAAGCTAAAGAAGTAATTCACTAGCCCCTTCTATTTCAGTATAAGTGAAGGTTGTTGAAACATTTTAATCTTATAGCTTATTCCTACAATATTTCTTGGATCTTTGGGGTCTTTCAGTCAAAACTGCACAAATTAACGAGTGACAAAAAGCACCCATGAGATCAGCCTATCTGGCAGCCTGGGGCTTGAGGTTGTGAGTAGGTATCCTTGAGCCCCTGGCTTTGGTAACCTAGTCTGTGCTCTGTGTAGTTCAGGTTGATGCAGGAGGAGGATATCTCTACCTTGTTCCCAAGGCAGCCCCAGTGTCAGGGGCTGGGGGGCATTTCTTAGTGTCTGCCTGAGTTAAGGGAGGAGAAAGGATCGGGTCCAACGCACCTCACCTCTTCATATTTGTGTCCAGGTTTTAATGAGAGTAGTCAGAGACTTTGGAGACCAGAGTCCTGAATTCATGCTTTCCTCAGTCAGGCACTGATCCAGTAGAAGCTGTGGTTGTAGCTGCCCTGCCACCGTCTTTGCTCTCCTAGAGTGTGATAAGAAAAAAAAGATGACTATTTTGCAGTAAAGGGAAGGCTGTTTCAGTATAGTTCAACCTTGGAGTGAGAGAAAACAAAATAAACCAGAAATTATGTTGAGATCCAAAGACCCCTGAGTGCCTCTGCTCCCAAAGTTTCCCTTCTTTGTAGCCCCATGATCCAAATATTCCCTCAATTTTTTGCATGCCTTTTCAATTTATGCCATCAGCTGCAATTTCAGTTTCATGGCAACCACGCAAAGTCTCACCACTTTCAACAGGGCCCTACTCTTTATGGGCCCTAAAGTTTACAGAGGTCATACCTTTACCTTTGCCCATTGTTGTTGTGAAGACGCATTTGTTTCTGAAGGTTAAAAACATATTGCTGTTTTTAAAGTTTTATCCTATTAACTCACTTTGTCAGTAGATGTAAGTCTTACACAACACTTATTTTCTTTCTTTCTTTTAGTTAAACCACGTTTTTCATACAGCACTCTCTTTGTTACCTGAATATATTTTTTGTGCACTTTTGTTCAGGCTGCAGGAAACCAGACAAACAAGTGTTAATACCCCATGATGTTTTCCAGCTGACAGACCTAATTGATTTGATTTCCACTGTTTTCACAAGTGACCCCCCTCAACCCGTCATCACCACTTCTTTTTGATACCTGAGCTTTACTTTCTACTCTCACATTCCACTTCAACAAATAATAAAGAGCTTATTAGGAAGGAAGAAACTCATTATTTGTTTTCTAAACTATGCTCCAAGTGCAGCAGATTCAGTGGGCTATAGTCCTGTATTATTAATCAATAGAAAACATTCGCTTCTATTAGGTTACCCGCATCTTTTATCATCAGACTGAAATTAGGAACCTGTTTCTTTGTGTTCTGCTACCCACGCTCCAGCTAGACTAGACAGAGATAAAAGACAGCTGAGTAATATTTTCCTGAGATCCCTGATGATGCACACAGATGGCCTGTAACAAATGAAATATGCAAGGTGACGGCTGGAGTTCGCCTCACTCCAAGTTCAACTTTTATGACTTAGAGAGTATTTCAGTCCTTATGGCACAGCTTCACGGTAGAGAGAGATTTATTTTCTTATCTGTAGCAGGATTTGTGAATCTTTGCCTACCATGGCCATTAATGGTTGCAATTAGAAGTAGCCTATTACTCTCATTGTACTTCTTCATTAAAAAACAGCTGGGGAAAAAAATGTATTAAAAAGAGCAAGAAGGCCATGTGGGGCTTGAGAAATCTAAAAAGAAACACTGAGAAGTTTGTTATCTGCACAAAATGAAATACAAGACCGAAGAACCCTATTAAGGGTTTTAGCATATGTAAAAACAAGCAAACAAACAAAATCCAACACATATTAAGTCAAGCAAAAGATGGCATGTTGGTAGCTTGGGGAAAAAAAAAAGCTCTTTGGAATAAAGTAAACACAGATCTGTTTACAGTGCCTGAAAGAAAAAAATGTATGTGTTCTGGCCTATTACTTGTGTCTTCTCTCAGACAGCCTTATCAGATCACAGTCCAGCTGGTGACTGTGCCCATCAAATTCACTTTTGCTAATGTATTAAATAATCTGACCATAATGCCTGGCTGTGGATCATAGTCTGGTGAGCAGGAATTCATCCAATTCAAAATGAACATAGTTTTAAACACGTAACTCCTAGACTTCCTAATCCCCAGTGCCTTAGCTTAGTGGCAAAACATCTTAAAATTATCCAAGTATCTTCTGCAAGAAGATAGAGTCAAGAAGTGACTTAGCTCTGGTAAACTGCAAAACAGCACTGGTATAGCAGAGCGTCTTTAACTGCTTGTGTGGCCTGGACTCCAGCAACACTGGAGCAGCTCACCACCATGCCAACATCCATGTCCTCAGGAAACTGCAGGTGTAGAGACAAAGAGAGAAAAAACCAAAACATAAAACCAGAGCTGCCGCCTGGGAACTGTCACACTCCCATGAAAGTGACTTTTTGTGTTGGTCCACCGAGGAAAGTGTGGTCACAGACAGTGTGTGGACCTGCAGAAGACCGCTCTGCTATGGAGATGTCCCACTTTAAAGAAATGCAGGACACCTTGTCCAGATCCCAAGACAGAAGAGGACAGTGGACAGCCCCAATCCAAAGAGGTGGCAGGTAGCTAGGGAATATGGGTCTGGGGATCCCCACAGCCCTAAGACCAACTGGGCCCTGGCCCCAGCCTTACTGGTTGCAGTGCCAGTAAGAACAAAGAACTAGTACTCTGTTAGGAGTGAAGGGATGAAGAGGAGGTGAGAAGATACACTTATGAGAAGATACCATGGGATCCAAGTAGGGCTATAAGTCATGACACGCAGACGCTGAATAGAGCAGATTTGGTGGCTTTGAATGACTGCTTTAATGGCACATAGCCCTCACACAGTGTATGTCATGTCTGCAGAGTCTGGTGGGAAGGAATCTCTCTTAAAGTTTCCAGATTCGTCTTTGATGGACTGTGCTAAAGTACTTACATAGGTGTGCATCAATTTTGCAGCTTCAAACAATTACAAAGTGATAGCTTTAAAATAAATCATTACATTACATATGCACATAAAATACACTGTATTTCTATATATA
>WEIS01002492.1:778-14718 GCA_013389965.1 Todus mexicanus | reverse complement strand
CAGTCACAGTGCTTGAAGACTGGGGCTACTTTTGTAGAGCATACACTACACTACCTACTCATAGGAGGAAAAATAAAAACAACTCTGAACAGCTGTACATTCCCCCATCATGATTTCAAGCCATGTTTAATCATCATGCTACAAATAATTTGTCCCCTTAGTCACTTGACATGAAGGAATCTGAAACTGCAGGATCTATGAACACCATCAGAAAGTGGTCACATTTCTTTGGACCAAACCTAAGTGTCACCAGAGCACACACAAGCACATGCCCCTCTTGGGATAAGAAAGTGTGAGATTTCAAATCCACAGTCACATTAGCACTTTCCAGGACATTAATGCTTTTAACATTCTGAACCTCGGAGGTTTTTTTCTTCCAATTTTAGATTACTCACTGAGATCTCTATTACAACTGTAGGCCATAAGCACATAAAAGGCGATGTGGGTAAGGGACTCTGACAGATCCTGCTGTCATCCGATGCCTTATTTTGTTTTGCAGGTCTCTTTCAGATCCCTCTAGGGTGTCTAGTTTGTTAGTTCTGAACCATGCTAGGACTGTATTTCAAATTACAGTTAATGGACATCCAAATAACTAAAAAAGAAAAAAGGTTCTTCAATGTAACATGGATTCTCTTACCACAGAAGTGATAACAGCAAATATGACAATTGTAATCACAAAAGGGATTGCTTCCAAAAGTTTTGAGCAGCTAAAAATGTAGCAGAAAGGAGAAGGAGGTAGGATTGAGGACAAAAGCTGGAATTCAACCTTAAGTATAACAGTAACTATCTACACTTACTGCCATAAAGGTCTTCTTATCAAAAGTATGTGCTAAAAGCCCTAGCACACACAGCAAACACTGCAGTGCTTTAACTGGCCTATTTAGGGTCCATTTTTGCTCAGTGAACTCATTGGTAAGAGACATGGTGGCAGGAGTCGCTTTTTGCTCGTCTTTCTATATGAGGAGGCAGCACTTCTCATGAGTGACAGTACAGGCTGGGACATTTCATTCAGGGTTTTACCTTTGGTTCAGTGGCAATTTGGCTTTATTTTCACCATCCCGCTGTCAAAGACATTTGAGTGTTTTTATTGATTCTGAAATCTGAGCGTTAACACTCATCTTTACAGTTCACCAAGAAGCAAATGTTTCAAAATGTAAAACTCCTCATACAGTTTTTAAACTTTTTAGGCCGAACACTGAGTACTGTAAATGATTTTTTTTCAGTAGTGGAAGCTCTGTTTTATGGAAAATGGTAACCATTAATTTTGCTGGTTAAGAGCAGATGAACACAATCAGACCCACTCTATGGAAAGGGAGGATTTGGTCACCATAATATAAGTACAAACATTTCATATTCTCTGTTTTCACATGACCTACTCTTTCCTAACTCATGGATTTTACTATGCAGTCATATGTTAACAAGAGGAGGATTTTGTGCATTTTAATGCAGTTGGAATGAAAAGTGATACAGGCAGAAAGGGGAATGAATGAGGGACAACTTGGAAAACATTTTTTTCCTTTTCCTTGCTGTAGTACTACCCGAAAGGAACTCAGAAGGTTATCTACCAGCTACATCCCTGCCATTCCTGGCTGCTGTTTTCCTACTCTTAAAGGCATCCAGTGCTGAAGACTCCAGAATTTCTCCAGACAATCCATTATAGCTCTTCAATAATCTTACTATCACAAGGATTGTTTTTTTTCCCCTTTGGAATCTAATAAAAATTTTCCCTATTCCAGCTTAATCCTCTCCTTACCTCTCCAGCTCACCACAGGCTAACACAGACATATTCTGCCATTTGCAGTAACCCTTTAGATATTTAAAGACATTCTCAGTATCCTCTCGATCTCCTTTACAGCAGGCAAATATAGTTTGACCAGTTTTCCTCCCATTGGTGATGTTTATTGTAGCTGTGATAACTGTTACAATGCTCTGGACCTTCCCCAGATTATGGTCAGATTCATAGATAGTCAAAGTATCGGTGTTGCCTAGAGTCTTCTGGCTCTTGAATTTATTTTCTAGCAGTGGTGCTGGGCACTGAATGACCTCCATATAGCATCTGCATGATCTCAGACAGACTCCAGTAGCTTCTAGAACATACATGACACCCCTTCAAACGGAACATAAGTCTCTTGCCTCCACTCCTTATAATGATGGTGTTTCAGCAAGAACATGACCCCAAACTAATCTTGCTTCCCCTTTTTTGCTCCCAGACTTCATAGCCACACAGGGAAAGATAATATGCTTTGACGCTCATTGAGCTCTCCTTGTGTGCAGAGAACAAAATTCTTCACGTGAGGGAACTGCATGTGGAAAGGATTGAGAATTCAGCAAGTTCTCCTCACATAAATCGTCTAATCTGTGTCATAGTGTCCTTCAGCTGCTTGCAAGCTTATTACTCCCGTCTTGCTATATCACAAGCTATTCCTATGGCTTTCTTGAGAAACTTACCAGTACTGAACATCTACAGAGCAGCTATTTGGTCATCTGTTCCTTTCTTTGCAAAGAATGGTATCCTTCCTACTGTCTCTAGACTTGATTTTGGTTTTTTATTTTTGAAGGTACTTTTTGACGGTGTTTGAGGTTTTTTTAACAGACTTGGGGCCCATCACCAAAGAGAACAGCTTCAAAGTTGCACAGTGGGGATCAGATGTGCAGTCACTAGCGGAAGGGAAAACAGTTGTGCACTGTCCCTTGATGACTGTTTTTCACATGTATCTAACCCATGATTCATCTTCTTTTTCCCTGGCTATAAAGTCTGGTTGCAGGAGTTGTCTGGGAGGGGTTCACAGTAGCTGAGAGAAGTGTTTGTGGGGGCAGCAGATTAAGTTGTGCTGTTCTGTATGGACACAGCTATAGAAAGTGGAAGGTCCAAGACTTCAGGTGAGGGTGGGCTAGATACACATACAGTTTCTCAGAAGGCAAGGTATAGGAAAAGGTAAATAACTGTCTTTGAACCGTTTAGGAATAATTGCACTTGTGTGAACCTGGATTGGAGGCAAGGCAAGCAGGGTCTAAGGCTGCTCAGTTACAGGGTGCTCCAGAGTGCCTCCACCTCCACATGGTCTACCCACTGCTGACTGTTGAACGGCCTGGATTCAGCCTCTTTATGACAGTCCTCAGCAAGGACATGGCCTAAAAGCATCTCTCATTGGTTCAGAGATCCTTTAATTTTGCTCAGTCCTGAAAGCTAAAGTAGCGAGATGGCCGGAGAGCAGCCCATGGTGTGCTGACCACACAATCAGACATATGCAAATAGACTAGAGAGCCATAACAGCACAGAGCTGCCATGGGATGAGTTGCTGAAGTACTTACCCAACATGCTGGCAGGATTTTTCAGCCCTTGCTGGTGTTACTGAGGCTCACACAGACGACTTTAATGCTAGCTTGGAAATTTTTTCCTAAGCAGTACGCACACTCATGAAGTGTGGATGTATTTTGGGAGGGAGTAAAAAACTCTGAGGGGTACCTCCCTCTTTTTCCCTCAGGCTATGCTAGCAGTCTTCCAGATTACTCCAGTCCTCCCCCAGATAGCAGTCCTCGCTCCTGCTGTGCAAACCTAGCAGCACTCCTCCTCAAAGCCCCAACTCTGCTGTAGGAAGGGAAGTTGAAGCCAATATTTCCCTCCCAGGATAACAGGGAAAAGAAGAGCACTTCACCTTACCTTTAAATTCCCTAAAGTAAAGGCTAAATAAGCTTGAAAGAAACTGTCTGGTGCGTGTGTGTCCATCTGAGAGCAGGGAGCTGGTGCGGGGGAGTTTGACTGACACGAATGCGCACCTCCCTTCCTCATCTGACCTTGGCAAGTCACTCCCAAGGATCGCTCCGTACCCCACTCCCTGGCGGGATGGCATTCTCCTGCAAAGGAATGATCACATTACCCAGGCCCCTTGTGTAATTCTGGTTCCCAGCAATTGTTTTCTGGTGACCTTTTAGTGTTAACAATTAGCACTGAAGCTAGAGCACAACTGGTGTAAGCATATTTTACATCCTCCTCAAGCAAACAAAAAAGCTGGGTGGGCACGAGCTTGTTTCCTGGTTCACACCCATGACTCCTTTGTGTCTCAGATCTCCTCCCACTGTGTGTCACAGTCAGCAAACCCACTCCCTTACCTTTTGGCTCCCAGATAGAGTGACGTCTTTGAAGGATGCGTAGGCATGCTCTGTGTATCCCATTCTCCTCTCACATTCTATAAGGACTCTGCCTCTCCCTGATACTCAGTCTTTCCTTATCCACAAGGCCAGAAATGCAAATCCCTGGGCAACAGAGTACAAAGAGCGAGTATGAAGGATGGTTTCTATTTATTTAAATGTATAAGCCATAAAGACCGCCCTCCAGGACTATGCTTTGGGTGCTTGCTCATACTTCTGTACAGTAAATATCTTAACAGCCGGTTCCCTTTGCTCGACCCCAGTGATATACATGTGCCCCTGGAGATACAACCACACCAACAGTCTGCTAAACATCACATATAGCATAGATTTCCTTCTCTCCTCCCACTTTATTAAACTTCATTTAGGGAGAAAATGCATAGTTGGCTGCCTGCTCCAAAACAGACAGTGCTTCAGACCTGTGGTAGACCAAGAATATGCCAAGTTCCTGAACTGAGGACCCTTCCCAGATGCACAGCAGTTTGCCAGTAAGTCTTCATCTTTCCTGTAGGGGAGAAAGGAAGGTAGGGAGGCAAAGGAGTAGGAGAAGACACTGGTCTAATCTCATTTTGTGCAATATGACATGTGTGTATGAGGGGGTGTGTGCAGGGGGTGGAGGGGGGTACACTGCATTAGTCAAATCATGATCCCTTTAGGGTACAATAGGTGATTAAAAACAGCAACTTGAATTTATCCTGCTGGTTGTTGGCAGCTAACACATAACTCATTCTTTCTGTGGATAGCTTCACTTAGCAGGTCTGTGCCATGACTAATGAGGCCATCTCTCCACTAGCGTGCTAATTCCAGACCCTTTGGGAAGGAGCCCGTCTGCAGCTCACTGCATGGCCCTCCCCTTCCAGGCTCCTTATGGCCACCCTGCAGGTCCCTCCCACTGCCTGCACTGTGCTCAGGAAAAGTGTGAGAAAATATTTCTCCCTTAAATCTGTATTAAGAGAGCTCTGCTTTGCAATGACATTTAAGGACAGATTTTCTGGTGCACTGCTCGTTTTATCTGAAACATTTGAAAGCCACTTCCTTGGCAATATTCTTGCCTGCTCCTCAGCGGCATGTAATCTGATTTTGCCGTACCCACTGGCTCTGTGGAGAGGCACACATTTCACCAGTAAAGTCATAGTTAAACTAAACATTAAACTGTCCAAGAACTGACTTCCTCGACAGCTCTGATTCAGGCTCCCAAAAATGCTCTGCATGGTGAATCATGCTTCCTTCTGGAAATGACAGAACTTCCTCGTCATGGTGTTCTAACTTGCCCTCTCCTTGTCTCTGGTGCTATCAGGAAAGGATTGAATTGCATACCACATTTTTTCCATGGTCGGCAGGGAGATGCATCCTTTTTGAAGAGGAAGAATTTCTATGAGTCAAAGGATGACAAACTGAAAATTAGTACCAGCCACAGAAATAAATGACAAACAACAACATAAAGCCCCATAGAGGTGGCCAGTGGGTGTATATTGGATATTTGCCTTTCTGGAAACTTGAGCTGCCTAACTACTGCAAGATGAACTTGCTTTTCCCCACTGAAAGTAGTAGCAAAGTTGAAAACACTAGTGATAGCTGTCTATCTGTCTTTCCTGTGCCTGGTTTGAAAGGTCTTGCCTGTTTGCAAATCAGGTAAGGTGATGCTGCTCATGAAAGGTCCCCCAGCATTCAGCCCATCTTTGAAAGACAATCACGTTTGCCATCCACACAGCAAGGGTGTGGGGAGGAGGTGGGAAAAGGACAGTGCTTCTGATAGCTTGTTCCTATCAGACTTATACCAAGACGGTTCACGGCCGTTGTAATATCAGCAATTTACAGAGAAAGTTTGCTGCACAAAACTTCAAAATCAAAACAATATCTCCCTTTCTTCCTTCCCACCCCCTGCAAACCGCTATGATTTACTGAACAACACATAGTTGTGATAAATACCTTACCATATGGTAAATGATGACTTGCACTGGAAATCGAATTTTAAGGAGCTCTTTTTTGATTCTTTGTATACAAATCTTTAACTCCCACAGAGCCAGGGCAGGCGAAAACCCCAGATGCACAGGCTGTCTAGTCATTATTAGTTGCCAAGCTGTTGGCATTCCTGGGATGAATTCCTGTTCCAACCCAAATGAATAGCAAAATCCAACAGGAATACATTTTCAACCTCATTTAGCCGTAATATAATGGGAGAGGTTGGACATCAAAATTGGAAAATGGTTGAATGGAAATATAGTGGCAATTACCATGACTTTCCTTGAGCAAACTCACCTTCCTTACCTAGCTATGTTACACAGTCAGCAAAGAAGTATCTCCTTGACAGGAGAGAAGAGTAAATAATACTGGAACCTGTAACTTTTCATGCATTTTATCTATATATGCGTTTTCAAGACTGATTAAGGAACACTCATTGCTGTTGAGACTCAAGTTTTATTCCTGCTCTTTACATTGTCCCTGAGAAATGGTATTACTTCCATAGCGACATTGTATTTTTTTTATATATATATGGTTCACACTTGCAGATAAAGAATGGTAGAGGGGAGCATGAGGAAAAGAAACAAAATTAATGCTTAGTCCATCTTAGCCTGTTTGGGATTTCCTGCTGCACAAAGTAGGCTTAAATCACCCCTAAGGTGGAAGTCAGGGAACACAGAAGTGAAAGAAAACTTCTGAACCATCATGTCCAGCCACAGGCAGCACAAATATAGAGTCCTTTTCATAAATCGGTGAAGGGAAAGGAAGATGATTTGCTGCTTCTTGAAAGGCTACCCCAAATCTTACTCCTTCAAGTTATCTTACTCTAATTCTTTCCAGAAGCCTCTTTGTGGTCAGGACAATTTTTGTGTTGTCTCTTTTAACTCAAAAAACACTGGTAACATCAATCCATTACAAAATGTAATGCTTTTGAGCAGCAGTTGATTCAATCACAGGAGGAATAAGTATTCATAGAATCATAGAATGTTAGGGGTTGGAAGGGACCTCTGGAGATCATTGAGTCCAACCCCACTGCCAAAGCAGGGTCACCTAGAGCAGGTTGCACAGGAACACATCCAGGTGGGTTTTGAAAGTCTCCAGAGAAGAGGACTTCTTTGGTCAGCCTGTTCCAGTGCTCTGTCACCCTCACAGTAAAGAACTTTCTCCTCATATTGATGAGGAACTTCCTGTGTTTCAGTTTATGTCCATTGCCCCTCTTAATAATGACTAACAGTCAGTCCTTCAAATGCATATAGAAGCCATGCAAAAAGCCCTGTACTGGAGTAGCATACATAATAAATATTGCCTCTTATTCATGACCCTGAGAACATGAGCATTTAGCAGACTGATGTGGAACTGCAAGGCATGGGGATAGATATTGAATCCCAAGGACTGCTCAGCAGTTTTGCAATCAGATAGGACCTTGCCAATTTGCTGATTCATTTCCTTTGGTCCCTCAGATGTAAAAACAAGAGGTCTAAGCCCTTTGCCACTGTACATGTTATGCCTCATCAATGGTATCCTAACCAAAGTTATCTGAACCTATTAGGAAAATTCACACATCAAAAGTATGGATACTCATGGAAATGGAACTGAAACAACCCTCAGAAAGAACATTTGGCTTTTTAATTTCATTGGTTTGAAAACTGTAGTCTTAATGTAGAGAGACACAAAAAGAGCAGCGGAAATTAGAAATTATCTATTTTCAGTAACAATATCTGTTGCATTTTTTTATTCATTTGTCTTTCAGACAAAGGTTTGAGACATATTTTTGTACAGCTGTTGGCAAATCTCCCCTTGGCTGCAGTGAAAGAGGTTGATTGTTCATCTTTGGAAGACACTTCAGATTTCTTCTGTCACACGGTAAGCACATCAAAAAAAAACTTGTCCAAATTTGTTAGACTGCAGCACAAGACCAAGGACTCGTTCCCAGGAGGGGTAAGACTCAGTTTACAGACAGGTGCAAGGTTTGCAGGAGAGGCACAGCAGGGTGAAAGGGGCACTTTGAACTGGGGAAAAAGCAGACCAGTGCCAGCTCTTGTCACTGTGGTTGCAATGCAAGATCACAGTATCGCAGTGTATCAGGTTGGAAGGGACCTCAGGGATCATCTAGTCCAACCCTTTAGGGTAAAGAAATACAGTTTAAATGAGCTGGTCCAGTACCCTGTCAAGCTGAGCCTTGAAACTGTCTATAGTTGAGGAATCCACCACTTCCCATAGAAGACTATTCCAATGTCTAATAGCTCTCACTGTGAAAAACTTTCCTCTGCAGTCCAATTGGAATCTCCCCTGGAGCAACTTGTATCCATTACCCCTTGTCTTTTCTCCATGACTCCTTGTGAAAAGGGAGTTTCCGTCTTCTTGGTAGACAGCCTTTACGTACTGGTACATGGCAGTAAGCTCCCCCCTAAGCCTTCTCTTCTCAAGGCTGAACAAACACAACCTGCAGGCAGCAGTTGTGGCCAGAAGGAGCTTTGGAGTTAGGAAAGTGCTGGCTGGAGTGAGGAGTGGATGACATACTCCCAGCACCAAAGTGTCTCCTTATAGCTTTGATGTGTCGTATAAAAATGCTCTGTGTTTGGTCAATGCTTGCTTGGTTATATAATATACAATACTTATCAATGAAGGCATTCATTAATGTATGGATTTAGAAGGAGTCTTTGCTCCCACTTCCCTTAACATCTGTGAATACCACAGTAAGTAGAAAAATACTACAAAAATTCACAGAAAGTTTTTCTCCAAGTGCTACCCTGCAAAATAAATAATTCAGCTAGTTTGTGAACTGCTCAAGAAGAAGTGAGCTATCTTCAGAGAAACCGTCAAAATCAAAATCTCAAAACTTTACAATCATTTCTAGTGAACAAGCTGGTTTCTTTCTTTTCCTGCAGATCCACGTGTGTAAACACATAACCAGGGTTCTGAGCTCTTTTTTTCAAACAACTCCTCCCCGTACACACTCCCTTCTCCTCCTGCCCTCTCTACATGCACGCATTCAGTCTTTTTGCTCTTCTGCTCACAGACAGACTGACTGCCCTTGCACCCACACAGATGTAAAGCGAAGCGCAACCCCAGAGGCAACGGGGTTGCTCAGTGCCCAGCTAACTGCTGCCACCCAAGGAGACTCAAGGAAGAAGTTCCTGCCAAACCTCATCTCCTCCTAGCTGTCACTCTGCTGCTGGCTACTTAACTGTGGACTCATCTACTGCAGTTCCATGACAACCCACCAGCTACCCAGCGCTGGAGCAGGTCAGCATGTGGCTAAGATGTCTTCAGAGGATTGTGGCATGTACTGCTGGTTAGTCGCTAGGAGTACACCAAATGAAACAGATCCCAGGCACTGAACAACTCTGCTGACCATGTGCAAAAGGAAGAAAATGGATGGAGCAAGATTGGTTGTTGCTTTCTTTCATGGTGATTAACACTGAGTCCAAAATAGGGCTCCAGGAAGCTAAGAAAATTAGAGAAATAAAATTTAAAAGAAAAAATACCCAAGGAGAAAAAGCCAGCTGAATGGGAGCTGGAACTGTCAAGACACTGTGTTCTCACCGTGGAAAGAGAGTTCTGAGAAAATCAGAGAAAGGAACGACAAGTGGGTGGTGATAGTCTTCACTGCAAGAGTAACAATGTCCAAACAGCAGTGCAGAGGCACATGAAGCAAAGTGAATGGAATTGTACAGAGAGGCAAGAGCTGATGCATGGTTCTGGAGGAACCAAGCAGCATAAGAGAGTACCACTAGCACCCACTATGCTACTGAATATGCACTACTGGAGAGGAAAGCAGGGATCTAAGCCAGGAGCCATGTCTCAGAAGTGCATCTGTTTTGGTGTCCCCCTTGGCCATATGTCAATTTCTCACCCTATTCAGTGAGGTGGGAAGAGTAGCTGGGCCAGTGATTTGCAGAGTAGGCTATGATCTGCTTTTTTTTCCGCCCTGGCCTCTTGCTAATCCATTATTTACTGTGGGGAGACAAAGGTAGGAGATGACATCGGGTAGGCCCAGTCATCTGCTCTCCACAAGGACAGGTTCTGAAGCAAGGAGATTGATTTCTGCTGGCCTTCAGTGAGCTTTTCATGGTCATTTGTACTGACATGGTACTGGTGGAGACCACAGAGGCCTAAGGTGTTGACTAGAGTGTTCCTCACACTAAGCAGAGCTAAAGCTCAAGTAGACTGCAGGCTTTGGTGAACCTGCAGTTCTCTGCCGAGGTAAATTTGCCAGGTTTGACACGCTAGAATCCAGGAAAAATAAATCTAGCACAGCATGTTAGCACTTCAATAGTGTACGCTAACTGCTTTACTGGAGAAGTGAGCAGGTGTTGCAACAGCGCCAGAAAGTTGCAGGCTACATGGTTTTACACATAGGATGCAGGACATGCTCATATTATATAGAATGTTCAGCAATTCTAATGATACATCAGATATATACCCAGAACTTAGTTTTTGATACGTTCATGTTTTGGGGAAGAATTCTTTCAAAACACTTCCTCAGGCAATCAATAGTTTGGGACAGAAAAGTTTATCCTGGTTAATTCTAACTATTTCAAAAGGAAAAAGATTGTGGGAATCAGAACCTTAGCTGCTGTAAACTGGCGCTGCTGTCAGCTGGCACTACTCCACCAGCCTAAACAAACTTTTGAGTTCATAAACTGGCTAGAGAGAGTCTGGCCGTGTTCTTCAGATACTTAATCTCACGGAATTTCACTGGATTGGTAAGAACCAGTTTGGTTTGAATGAAGAAATACTAGATGATATTCAGCTCTATCTTATTGTCAAGTTTCTAGCACCAACAGTTCAGTCCAAGCACTACTTGTGATCCTCTGTATGATCAGTGTTTGACATTTAAGGGCTAGAATGGATTTCTCAAGCAGATAGCTGAGACTGATATAGAAATGTTAATTTTTGTGTCTAAAGAAGCCAATCATAAATACTTATTAAATAAATGTACTGCTTCTGGGCAACAGCTGGGAGGGAGTGATGACTTCAACTTGGCATTGTGCATCTTATCTATGTATATTATTTTCTGCAAATTTTTCAAATCCATTAATGAAGTGGAAACTATAGAAGAACTTTGATTCCAAATGTGATGCTTAGACTGTGTTTCCTCTAGTTGCCAAGGGAAGGAAAAGTGGGATCAAGAGCTACTAGTAAAGTAATTCCCAGGATTGCCAATTATTCTTGCTTGTAAAAAGGTTCACTTCAATTTAATGTTAGTTACAAATGAATGCTTGGAATAGGGGACAAGTACCTTGATTTATGCTTCATTGTGATGCAGTTTTGGCAATTGCCCAGGCTTTTTCTTTTCTGAGTGCTTCATTGATTACTGCAAGGATGCAGATTGGCAAATCTTAGTATCAAGAAGTCAGAAATTCTGGATTTGGTGTATCTAGTTTGCATATGTAAATTTGTATCCCTGAAATCCATCATCCTTTTGAAAGGCAGCCTTGCTAAGTCTATATATTTATGAACGTTAATTATCATGGAGGCAAAGCTCATGACTTTACAGCCTGATATAATTTTGATGCTTATAAGATGAATTAAAACATTTAATTATTTTTGAAGCATCTAAAGCAACTTTCCAAAATTTACAAGAATCACTTGTTATATACACGAATGAATTTTCTAAAAATTCACATAGCAAAGTATGAATTAGTGTGATTTTCTTAAAAATTAAAGTATTAAAGACATACTTTAAGAATTTTTTCTACTTCTGTCAGCCTATAAGATCCTGACTTATTTTATGTAATTCAGCTTAGAATTACCATGTGGTTATAACTCTCTACAAATTCATTCTTTCTTTCATCTGAAGATTCCCCTTCCAAAAGAGTTAAATACTACTGTATGCCAGAGATTGCCACAAATAACTTTCCTCTTTGCAAATAGCTGTTGCTGCTATTATTACCAATGCCAGCACAGCACAGGAAAAAATACCCTCTGTCACAATGATCCCTACTCCGAGTCCCGTGGGAATGAAACCTAAACTGCCTGGGAAGATGCTGCCAATAGGGACCACATTCTCAAAAAGATAAAAATGGTGTGCTCTTCAGGGGTTATGCAAAATAAAGAAGTTGTAGACATTTTCTGTACAGCTCCATATGCGTGTATGTGCAGTCAAGGGGCCGGCTAGCTAAGGAGATGCCTGCTTAGGCTGGAAAGTAATTCTGAAATCAATGACAACACAACCAGGACAACACTAAAGTTACAGGACACTATTACACGATAATTTTCTTGACAGTGAAGACGGCACAGAGGAGTCTGTGTTTGTGGATGCAGAAGTATGGTATGTACTCTTACACGCCTTGACACTTCATGGTTTTGTATTTGTTTTCTGTTTTAATGCTAATTGTGGCACATATAGAACAATTTTAACATACAATATAGGAAATTTTATTTGTCTGAATTATAATACACCATATGTGAATGCATCTGTTCTTCACTGTGTTACATTTATTATTTGTACTATGGTGGGGCCTCAAGTTTCCACCTCAGATCAGGGTTCCAACTTGCTAGGAAATGCATAAACACATAATGGGAAACACTCTGCCTTGAGAAATTTTGTCTAAATTGAGAAAAACAGCTCAGGGTGGGAAAGGAAAACAGATCTAGAGTACTGTTCCATGGTAACTTAACCTCATCTAGACATAAGCTGTGACAGTCCCACACCTTCAATCCAGACCTCCAGTTGCCCATTTGGTGGCTTAGGCTGGCTCATGACACAAGTAACTGTGTCCCAGAAAGGAGAACAGTAGGATCGATCTGAAATTAATAATCTCTTTTTTGGTAAGGTTAGTTTAGCAGAATTAGCTCCCTGAAATCACTCACAGTGCAACAATACGAACTCCTATGCTGGCATAAGGGGCCATGGTGAGACAGAGGAAGAGCAACAGTCCTGCCCTAGATGGGGGTAAGTTGCTATAGAAGCTCACATGTGGGGAGGTTGCACCTGCCCCATCTCTACAAGCTGAGTACTGAGTAGGAAAAAGCAGTGTGCAGTGTCACAGCTCCCTGCCACCACCTTGCTCTGCGGTGCTGAAAACCTTGCGTGTCCAAACCACGTGGTAATAGCAAATCACTCTAGGAAGGATCCTGCAGCCAGATTCAGGCCTTTGCCTAAAAGAACAAGTAGGACACCCAGGACTGGATAGGTCAGGCACAGAGTAAATGCTCTGGCATGTTCTAGCAAGCGGAGTTTGTGCAGAAACCCAACTTATCCCACTCCTTCTTCCCTACGCATGCATGTGTGCATGCCACCCCCTCACAAACACGTGTTCCTACGTGCCCACATGATGGTACAGAGGTTGGAGAGTAGCACAGGATGGTCAGCATTTCTGGATCTTCAGAGCAGAAACTCAAGTCTCCTGGGGCTAAGCTGAGTTCACCAATCCATGGCCAGTAGATACCACTTATCAACCCTTTGATGTTAAGTGTTATGTTACTAACAAATGGTGTACATTACATACGTTCATACCACAAAAAGCAATGAGAATGGTTTCCATCCTCAGATCTGTGTGCGCTTTCTGCTCCTTTCATTTTCAATTTGCGCTCCTGTTTTTAAAAGTCCACTGGGGCGTGCTTCATCTCAACATTTGGTTTCTTTCTTTGTCCTCCTACTGCAATCTGTTACCTCTTGTTATTTAGCGTTATCCCTTTCTTTATTCCTTTATGTGATCTTGCATCGTTGCTGCCGCCACTAGGAACAAGCTGTCTGCCTCCAAAGGCGCATATATATTTAACTTTTTTTTCAAAAAAAATTTCTCATTTTAAAACACATGTTTTTCCTGTGTTTATGATGCAAAACTGTTCTGTCCTTCTCTGCTATGGGCCATGAAGAA
>WEIS01002482.1:502-10894 GCA_013389965.1 Todus mexicanus | reverse complement strand
GAGGAAGAAACAAAGGAGGAGGAGGAAGAGAAGGAGGAAGAAACAAAGGAGGAGGAAGAGGAAGAAGCAAAAGATGAGGAGGAAGTGAAAGAGGAAGAGGAAGAAACAAAGGAGGAGGAGGAAGAGAAGGAGGAAGAAACAAAGGAGGAGGAAGAGGAAGAAGCAAAAGATGAGGAGGAAGTGAAAGAGGAAGAGGAAGAAACAAAGGAGGAGGAGGAAGAGAAGGAGGAAGAAGAAGAAACAAAGGAGGAGGAGGAGAAGGAGGAAGAAACAAAAGAGGAGGAAGAGGAAGAGGAAGAGAAGGAGGAAGAGGAAGAAACAAAAGAAGAGAAAGTTGAAGAAGAAGAAGGAAATGCAAAAGAGGATGAGGATGAGGATGAGGAAGCCAAAGAGGAAATAGAGGGAGCACAGGAGGAGGAAGAAACAAAGGAAGAGGAGGAGGAAGCAAACAGGGAAGAGGAAGAACAAGAAGAAGCACAAAATGAAGTGCAGGAAGCTGAAGACGAGTCCAAAGCTGAAGATGAAGCTGACAAAGAAGCTGAAGAAGCAGAGCAACCAGAGGATGAGGAAGCTGGGGCTAATGATGAGGAAGAGACAGCCGAATGCAGAGGAGATGCTGATGGCTGTGGAACTGACAACAATCCTGAAGCAGATGCTGCAGAAGGAAATGAAGAAGCTGAGGAAGATGAAGCTGAGGCAGCTGAAGATGCAAATCCAGAGTCACAAGATGAGGCATGTTCAACTAAGGGGGAGAACAACAATGAAGGAGGTGACAACTTTGATGAGAATGATGAAGAACCTGCCAGCGATGACCCTGACAAGGCACACAAAAAACATGAAGACAAAGGCAACAAGGTTTCTGAGAGAGCCTCAAATGCCAAAGGCAAAATAAACCACAAAAGACTCGAGACTCTCAACAAAGCAGCCTTTTCTTGTTATTCTTCTGTAGGAAACTTCTCACAGCAATCCCAGAAGGGATCTGAAGATGAAGGTGAAGCTGACGGTGAAGAGGAAGGTGAAGGTGAAGAGGAGTGCAAAGATGATAATAAGTCCACGAGCAACCATCTCAATGGAGAGGTTCGAAGTGATGAGAGCAGCAAACCCTCACAGATGTATCCTGACAGCGAGGGGGAGGATGAAGCATCTTCATGCACTGATCCTTTAGGAGATGAGGACCAGGCAGACACTGAAGGCACAGATCCAAAGGAGGTTGAACATCCTGATGAAGCTCAGGTTTCTGAAAAGAAAGAAGACTCTGGTAAGATTGATCAGGATGACCTGGACTTCTAGAACTGCTTATCAAAAACTGCGTTTTTCTTTCTTTCTTTCTTCATTTCCTTTTTCCTTTTCCTTTTTTTTTAAATTGTATTTTCAATACGTATTACAGTATCTCCAGTCAGTTGAGCCATCATAACTGATTTTTCTTCTGAGCTAAATGTGGTAAACTCGATCTTGTATCCTGTAANTTTTCCTTTCCTTTTTTCCTTTCCTTTCTTCCTTTCCTTTTTTCTTTTCCTTTTTTTTTTTTTTAAATTGTATTTTCAATACGTATTACAGTATCTCCAGTCAGTTGAGCCATCATAACTGATTTTTCTTCTGAGCTAAATGTGGTAAACTCGATCTTGTATCCTGTAATGTTGCAATTACCTGCCCTCATTTCTAGAGGGCCAGTAAACTCATTGAGATTTAGTGGTTTCTATAGAAAAGTGGTTTGGGGAAAGGGAAGGCTGTTTTGTTTGTGATACCTTCTTGTTCCCACCCTTTGAGCCCTGCTGTTTGCTGCTCGAGTGGTCTGTGGCTCTGCTGGGCATCATCTCGGAGTGACTTCAGGACGCCTTTCCTCTGCTGCTTGCCATTTTCCTGGAAAGACTGCCAATGCACAGAAATGTGACAAAATCTGGATTCATTGCCAAAGTCTGGTCAGAGCCCACAGAGATGTATATTTATTTTCACTCTGCCCTACCCTACCCTGCCCAACCCTACCCTATCCTACCCTACGTTACTCTACCCTATCCTGCCCTACCTTGTCTGTACCCAGAAAAAGGATCTATCACTTTCCCCAGTTCCCTGTTTCATTTCAGTGGAGGCTGAGACCATTCCTCACTTCACTGGAAATCCTCGGCACTGAGAAAGTTCTTACCAGTAGATCTCTCTTCTTCATACCACCCATCTGTTTGAACTGTGCTCATTACTGTGGTATGTAATCATGTAATGGAAGATAAAAAAAGATGAGTTAATTCACCTGTCAGGTATCAGAGAAGTAGTTGAGTGCAATATTGACCTAATTAGAAATGTGTAAAGTTCAATTTCTTGTGATTATCTCTACTACGCACTTTATAATCATCTGTGATCCCTCAAATAATTTTGTACAAGGCCCTGGTCCAAAGCGAATAGGATTTGGTATTGCTTAGTGCCTCACCCGTGCAGACAACCAGTGAAATTTAAACTAATTTTATCTTTAACATGGAAAAGGTTTGGGCATTTGTGCTGCAGCAGAGAGCTAGAAGAGGCTCATGCATTTACTGGAGAGGTTAGACTTTGCAAACCGTGACAGAACTGCAAACTTTGTTTAATAACTGTTTTCTATGAGGTTATATACATTTTTTTCCCCTGAGGCAATATATACATTTCTGAATAATCACTCAACTGATTCCAGGAGAAGTTTGACCATACCTCAGCTGCATACCTGTGTATATCTCTTTGGGAAATGGTCCTTTTAATTGATTATTTGCAGGGAGAATAGATGAGTAAGAAAATAGGAGAGGGTAAAAACAAAATGCCTTAAACTGTATGGTGGAAAAGGATGTGTGTAGTATTGTGACAGGTTTGTGAAAGTGCATGTTGAAATAATCAGTATTCAAAATCAAATAAAGAATATTGTTATCATTTTAAGAATAAGTTTCTTATATTCACAGCCAGTCAACTGATTTCCAGAGATAAGATTCATTTCACTCAAGTGAAGAATTGCGTTCAGCTCAAGCGATGCATACTTAATTTTTTGTGTCTGAGAAATAGAGGTCTATGTGGAGCAGTCAGTGGAGAGCTAGATCTCAGCTGAGTTGTCTTCACAAGGGCTTACAGTGCCATCTGAGATTCTCCAGGGAGTCCAGGGCAACCACAACATCCTCAAGACAGAGAAATGAAGATCTGGACCTTCCTAAAAAGGATGATGATTATCTTAGCCTCATGTGGATGTCTTGGGTTTCCTGGGACATCTCAGGTGGAACTATGGCTCTATCTAGACACAACTCATTTGAACCCTAACTGTCTCAAAGTTCAGTATCTTTTCTCATCTGGTAGCGTCGGTTCTATGCTTTTTCTGGAGACATTTTGATATCTAAGATGTTTACTGTCAGTTGAGATGGCCTAGGTAATCCAGTATCATGCCCCAGTGTTTCTCTAAAGGGGTGCAGATCTCCTGTAGGTCCAGAGTTATATCACAAGATTCATGTAAATGTCAGGGATGCTCCAGAGCATTTTAAACTACATTAGTCAAGGATGTAAAAAACCCCAAATCCACCCCTGAAATGGTGTAAACAAAGCCTACCTCAAGAAACTGAAGTATAATGTTAAAATTAAATGTTAAAACTAAATTGGCTTTGAAGTGTGGCTGTTGTGGTTTAGCTTCAGCTGGCAACTCAGCCCCACCCAGCCGCTTGCTCACTCCCCGCTGGTGGGATGAGGAGAGAATTGGAAGGGTAAAAGTGAGAAAACTCTTGGGTTGAGATAAAGACAGTTCAAAAGGTAAAGCAAAATCTGCACACAAGCAAAATAAAATAAGGAATTCATTCACTACTTCCCACTGGCAGGCAGATGTTTGGCCATGTCCAGGAAAGGTGAGCTCCATCACGTATATCAGTGACTTGGGAAGACAAACGCCATCACTCCCAACATCCCCCCCTTCCTTCTTCTTCCCTCAGCTTTATATGCTGAGCATGACATCACATGGTCTGAAGTATCCCTTTGGTCAGTTAAGTTCAGCTGTCCCGGCTGTGTCTCCTCCCAACTTCTTGTGCACCCCCAGACTGCTCACTAGTGGGTTAAGGAGAGGAGGAGAAAAGGCCTTGACTCTGTGTGAGCTACTCAGCAGTAACGTAAACATCCCTGAATTATCAACACTGTTTTCAGCACAAATCCAAAACACAGCCCAGTATTAGCTCCTATGAAGAAAATTGACTCTACCCCAGCCGAAACCATCACAACAGGAAAATGAAAACTCACTCTCCGCTGACACAGAAGTATTTATGCATTTTCTGACATCTCAATATTGCACTAACAGGTTAATTCTGACATGTAGAGTATGTATTGAACACCATATCTGCTCCAAGGGCCAGTTCTCTAGCCTCTGTACCATTAAAGATCCCTGGAAATTGCTATTTGAAGGTTCAAGCTGAAATTGTCGTGCGTGAGCTCAGTGATGGGCTTTGCATGTAAGTGGATATTGCTTCTATGAGCTGGATTTGATTGCAAATGCCTTCAAGCACCCACCATTCACAGGACTTGGTAGTCCTACCAAATCCCCCTTGTCTAGACTTATGCTCTATCACTCACAACATCAATGATGCTTGTGGCATTTACTGTTTGGGTCACAAGGAAGTGGTGGTGCTGGAGGGCAGGTTTCCCCTTTCATAGTGATGTCGCATGAGGTCAGTAATCTGACTCCCTATTAAACCTTTCCAAGACTTCCACAAACCAATACCAAACCACTTTTTAAGGTGTCCAACATGAGTAGTGTCTAAAATACAGTTACATCCATTGATTCATAATTGAGAGAAAGGCACCAAGGAGAAGGTTACTGCTACACTAGATAAACACCACTGGCTCTAAGCATGAATGTCTGTGGGGTTTTGTCCTAGGTTCTCTAGCGAATGCAAAGAGACAGGGTCTCCCACTAAGAATTCAGGGTGACACAGGACTGTCATCTGGAGGGGTTAAGCCTGTGGACTGTAGCATCCTAACCCAGGTACTTTGAGCAAATCACCAAATCACAGCATGACAGAACTGTGGGGGTTGGAGGGACCTCTGGAGACCATCTAGTCCAACCTCCCTGCTCCAGCAGGGTCACCCAGAGCAGGGGCGCAGGATCGCACTGTCCAGGCAGGTTTGGAATCTCTCCAGAGAAGGAGACTCCACAACCTCTCTGGGCTTTCAAATGTTTGAATTCAAACCGTGACTACACTTGTGCAGCTTGGAAGTTGGCCAGGTAACACCAGGCTGCTTGGTTCAAAACCCAGCCTAGGGACAATGGTTGAAGGCTGTGGCATCTTTGTTTGCTCATGCCTGCTAGGGAGCTATTCCAGATGCCAGAGAAAAGGTGTTTGTTGCTGAAAAAACCTGCTATTTGGTGCTTGTCAGTCCCTGCAGAAAAACTGCTGGCCCAGCATGGGTGCTTAATGGTCCTGCACTGTGCATCTCTCCACGTCAACAGCAACTAGCAGGTACAGAGTCATGCAGAGAAGCATATTTCTTTCATTTCTGACACAACAATTCTTGCAGGATTCAGAGAGGCACTGAGCTGGGTAGTCATAGCTCTGATCTTGGCATGAGACATACTCTGAAGTGGTACACGTTGACTTAACGTTAAACATGACTGGTGAAGATGTCTCTCTCTGAGTCCATCCAGAGTCCCATTATAAACTGTGGGGAGAGAGAGGCAAAGAAGAACATGATTCATATGCTGTAGACAACTACATCAGAAGGAGATTAATTACACTCTCAGGAGGCTTGTTTCTCTCTGCTGAGTACATGGGGAGTCTAGACAAGTTGCTCAGATGAAGATGTCTCATGTGGGAAGAGGTGATCCCAACACAGCTTCCTGAAAACATCTTACAATGCTTACGGTGGTGACCTACACACTGCCAGACAACAGCTCAAGCTGGTCATCCCATGGAAGTTTTGTTGACTCCAAGGTCACCCTTGGAACTGCTGGAATTTAATGGGCCAATGAAAGGGAGAACATTTACCAGGATTTCTTCTCCAGCTGCTGATTTGGCTCATTTTAAAGCCACTTGTGCATAGTCAACATCATATCCTATCTGTATTGACTCAATAAGTTCCTCACATGCAGCACCAGCAAGGAGAAAGAAATCAGATACACCACAAAAATGTAGTCATCAAACTGTGTAAACTGAAATTAGCAGAGTTCCCCCCATGAGATCTGTCCCACTCATAGAATCACAGAATCATAGAACTGTAGTCTTAGAATCATAGAATCATAGACTGGTTTGGGTTGGAAGGAACCTCTAGAGGTCATCTAGTTCAACCTCCCTGAACTCAGCAGGGACATCCTCTACTAGATCAGGTTGGTCAGACCCCTGTCCAATCTCACATGGATGTTTCCAGGGATGGGGCATCAACCACTTCTCTGGGCAACCTGGGCCAGGGTCTCACCTCCCTCAGTGTAAAAAGTTTCTTCCTTCTCTCTGGTCTAAATCTCCCTCTTTTAGTTTAAAACCAGCACCCCTTGTCCTGTTGCAATAGGCTCTGCTAAAAAATCTGTCCCCATCCTTCTGACAGACCCCTTGATGTACTGAAAGGCCACAATAACATGTCCCAGGTCTCATATCTGTTGTCACTGTTGGTCTTTGGGCAGTGACTCTTGCATGTGCCTATTCTCATCGGGGCAGTGTTGCGTGAAGGGGGAGTGTGTAAATTTAGTAAGAGACAAATCCCCGTGTATTCTAGCCGGTCCTCAGATGTTAGAGGGACTAGAGGTGGCAGAACTTATCTCTTAATAGGTATGCCAATTAAGAAGTGTTGCTACAGGCCCAACCACCAGATTCGCAAACAGGCCATACGCTGCAGGCCTGGTTCCCTCCTACGAGAGCAGTTGGATGTGCAAATAGCCTGTAAACGTTGCTATAGACCCAACACCGGATTCACAAACAGCCTGCTAAAAAGCAGTCAGATATACGAATAATACAATTTATTTACGCTCGCAACATATATACAGATTCTTTGAGATTGCTGGTGATAAATATACTTAGCTGCAGAAAATCAAAATATATCTGAGGAAAATACATGCAGACATACAAACATGCAAACATCAACTCGGTGTAGCTGAGGCGCAAAATCTTACCAAAAAGCATCCCTTTTGGGATGGGCAAGGAGGACAAACCCATTGGTCTGTCCGTATACTTTGGTGTAGGATTCTTGTCCACAAAATAGGTCCGAAATAGAACTAATATTTATAGTTCAGGCATCTGGTAATATGTAAAGTGTGGAGATGGGATTGTAGTCAAATTATTGAGTGGCTTAGCAGTTGCACAAAGGTTCCTTGATGGGCCATATAGCCCCGCTGGTCTTCTGCCAGTAACAGGCCATTGTGTCCCGTCCTCTGCTGGGAATGGTTAATTGCTGTGATAATAGGGAGCCAATATTGCACCTGGCCCATCACATCAGTGTCAATACAACACTGATCACCGGACCTTCACCCAGCCTCAGCATTTTCTGAACACTAGATGTTTATCAACAGTGATGGGTTTAGATGGTCTGTGCATTGCTGCTTCCCACAGGGCAGCACCAATATTGTCTGCTCATAAAAAGCTCCCCATTCTGGGGAGCAGTTGGAGTGACCCAGAAGGCAGATGTTGTTCAAGTAGGTGTTTCTTTCCTCCACTAGGCTCTTCCAGGATCGCCCAAAGTATTTGTGACTGAAGCACACAGCTGAAAAGGATCCCTTGCAGTCACATCTCTCATACTTGCACTGCTTCCAAAGTTTACATTTCCTCTCGGCTGGTATGACTCATGCTCGTGTTGGGTCTTGCAGCTTCCCTCTACCTCTTGCAGCGCGGGAACACGTGTTACCAGCCAGCTCCAGAGTCGTCACGTTTCCACCGGCTGGGAAGATAATGCTTGTCACCACCTGGAAGGGATTACAGCTGCTGTCTTTCAGCACAGCTAAGGAGGAGGGAGGAGAGGCAATGTGAGACTTGCACAGCTGGACGGCATGTTTGGCTATACAGAGCTTCATGGCATGTTTTGCTGTGCACCTCTGTTCATCTTTTGAGATGGGATTTTTGGTTTGTATTTTCTTTTCTTTTTTTTTTTTTTTTACCAGTCAGACAAATTGCTTCTTGATGTATGTTGGGTGTTTTGCTTGGTTTTTTTATTGAATAGGAAGTATTCAGTGTTAGATGATGAAGAGCATGATGAAAAAGCAAGTGCAAATCATTGACCTAAAGAAAAAAAACCCTCATCTTTAGACACAGACATGTGCAAGCTGACACTTGCCTCACTAATGAAGAGCAATAATCTCCCCTTCCTGGTGGGTCCTTTCTGACCTAGCACTGTATTTATCTCCAGGCACTTGAAATCCCAGATGCCTTACAGGAAGGGGTGATTTGTTGTTTTTTTCTGGACATCAGGCTCCTCCAGTGGGTTTTGTTTTGGAGGGCAGGGAGAATTTCCCAGCTGATTGTGTATGTGCCCCACACATTCCCTCTTTTCTTCCATTGAAAGGTGGAGAATTTTCACTAGAGGTCTTGGTAGTTACTTGGCAAGCACCAGGAGTAAGTGCTCCTCCTAACACAGGGTTAGGAACGGGATGGAAAAAGTCAAATCCATACACATATCAGGCTCCAAAAACACACATTCAGGAATTGTAGTGTTTTTCTCCAATGTTTTGGAACAATGATCTGAGGCCTTTCAGTACTTAAAGGGGCATATCAGAAAGGTGTGGACAGACTTTTTAACAGGACCTGTTGGTACAAGGGCTGCTGGTTTTAAACTAAAGGAGAGAGATTTGGACTAAAGAAAAGGAAAATGTTTATGCTGAGGGTAGTGAAATACTGGCCCAGGTTTCCCAGAGAGGTGGTAAATGCCCTCTGGAAACTTTCAAGATCAGGTTGGCCAGGATTCTGAGCAACCTGATCTAGTTGCAGATGTCCCTACCCACTGCAGGGGGGGTTGAACTGGAGGACCTTTGAAAGTCCTTTCCAACCTAAACCATTCTATGATTCTATGAAAAGTGCAACACTACCTTCCTGCAGCAAGACAGACTTTGGAGGCAAGTCCATCAGCACCATTTCTCCTCCAGAGGTACATCCTTCTGGATGCAAGAAGAGTGGGTTGTGGTTAGGACATGGGATAAGGAATACACAACAATTTTTTGAACTGTTGCAGTGGTTGTTGCATATGACCACGCATAACATCTTCATCAGCAGTCAGTCCCTGCAACTTGCCTTCCTCCAAGTTAGATGCCTTGAGTATATGGAAGATAAACAGCTATGGAGGGTTATCAAACAAGGTCTGAAACAAACACAGAGTGTTTGAGGCTTTTATATCCCAGAAAAGTGCTGGACACCAAGACAACTGTATCCACCTACCATAGCCTTTTTGGGAAGTGACTCGACTGGACATTCCCTCATTATTTCCATCTGTACTATTTCAGCATGGACAGCTACATGTATACGTGTCCTCTACACATCAGGGAAAGAGAGGGATTATTTAGGGAAGAATTCCTAATATCCCAAGCCTTGTGTACAAGACAAAAGGAGTGGTGTTTTCTCTGATCCTCTAGACCATATTCAGACTGAAGATGTTTATTTTCTCATGCCCCTAAGCTACCGACCTCATCACCATGTCAGGCTGAAGGAGCAATCTCGGTAACCCTGTAGCCGCTTCTAATTTTAGCTCCATGTCCTCTGAGCTGATCACCGGGGTTTCTGCAGCTCCCACAGGAAGCATCCCTGCTGACCTTTCTAACTTCAGGCACTTGCTTGTCCCTGCAATTCACAGGAAAACCTCTACCTAAGAGCAGCCTACCCAGTTTGCATCGCCTTGCAACGGATTGCATCGTGCATTTGCTGCATCTGAGAAGACCCAGCCCTGCTCAGAGAAGGATACATTTATTCCAAGTCCTGTGGTGTGAAAGTGGGGTTGCACCATGAGGGCTGAAAGGGCAGGATGAGGCAGGCTTGATGTTTCTTTTCGCACCATAAAAAGGGCTGGCTCCTCCTTAGCCTATTGCAGAGCCCTGGCCAGCAAAAGTGACATGTATTAACCTTTCAGCTCTTGCATAAAGGATGGTGCTTGGGCTCCTTCTCCAATTTTGAAAAAGCTGAGTGAGGCTCTTTCAGTCCTGTGACAGAGAAGGAGTAGGAGTAGGAGCAAGGTCATTACTGTCTTGAAGCAGTCCCTCTCCTTTCCATGACAGCAACCTCAACCACTCAAGGCTAATTCCATATTCAGCTTTATGTATCACGTGGGTAAGTCTCCAAAACATGCAAAAATATCTTGGTTGCACACTAAACCATTTGAGGAACAATTTGCTGGTTGTTAAACATTCAAATTTCTGTATTCCTCTTTCAAGCATGATTTTTTCTGCAGGTCATCCAGAGACGGAACTTTAGCGATGGATAAGTGACCAACCTCTGCTCTTGAGAGGATCAC
>WEIS01002471.1:0-10231 GCA_013389965.1 Todus mexicanus | reverse complement strand
CTGGACGAGTTCCTGAGTGACTTCGTCCGGGTGATCCTGCTCCGGTAATGGGGGGATTGGACTAGATTATCTTTCGAGGTCCCTTCCAACCCCTGACATTCTGTGATTTTGTGATTCATTAATGTAAGTGCAAGAAAAACAGTATTTCAAAATTTAAAAACACCACTAGTTCAGTGTGGAAGTATTTCTTGGGTTCAGTTGCAAAGCTACTACATAACAGTATTATCTCCTTGTTCTTCAGCAAGCCCTCCCAGAGGAATTTTCTTCCAGACCAGCTCTACTGAATCATCTCAAGGTTGATCACCTTGAGGACTGCATGAATTGTGAACCTCAGGAGGCTGAGCTGGCAGCACCTACAAAAATCTACGGAATTTCACAAAGATATATTTCCTCTTTCTTATTCCATATTTTATTCCAAGGTTATGGCAGGGTTATTAGGTACCAAGCGAAAATGAGGAGGAGAAAGTGAGTGACAACATGTAATAAAAATAATGACTCACTGTGGCAGGCTGAGAGACACAGAAAGGTGACAGGAAGAAAAGAAAATCTATTAATGTAAAGTGAAAGAGGAGGTTAGGACAAAAGAAAGGTGATATTTAGGTGATCTTTCAAGACCCTGTAAGAAATGCATATCCTATGAATCTACTTCAGCTCCAAATAATATTCCCTTTCTGATTTTGTTTGATTTCCATCAAACTTTTGCATTTCAATATAAACTCTGCCTCGTATTATTAGGACATTTAGAGAATTTACAGCAGCTGGAATTTTCAGAGGGACCATCCTGATCTGCTCATGTATGAATTTATCTACCATGATGCCAAGCATAGGGGGTTTTTGGCAGTCAGTTTCCTACCATCACAGAGCTGGAAAGTCAATCTTAACTCGGTAAAGACATTGAGATTTTCTTAATTCTTAATAAATAAATAAATAAACGAACTAACTAACTAACTAACTAACTAAACCCCACTGTCTAGTGAAGAAGCCATAGACATGTTCAGCTGAGACAAAATATACACTGGACTATATCCCTGGGCAAATCAGACATCTATTTTTACACTGAAATTCAGCATTTCTGTAAGTAAAATTCTGGTTTTAATCATTCCAGCAGGTTCTGGTCATTCCTTTCACGATTCCTAAGTGATAAATAAGAAAGAGAGATTTGTTCATCTATTGCTATTTCTTTCATCTTCTGAACTATTTATGGTAGTTAATAATCCTTTCTTGTTGTACCATTACCAAAAGTGGACAGTAAACGAATCATGATTTCCATAGTGAATCCAAAGGTAAAATTGCCTTCTGCTAATGTCACGGTTTGGGGTCAGGGTACCCCCGAATCTGCAAGAGAACACTGTNCCTTGGTACTAACTATCCTTAGGAATCATACAAGAAATAGCCCCATTAGTGCAAGATTTCCCCTTTTTTATTTTCCCCCTAACTGACTGTTTCTATTTATCAGTTGCTTTCTTCTTTTTTCTAGATGTGTTCTTCATATAGATTCCTGCTACAAATTTCAAACACCCTCCCCTCCTTGCCAGTGTGAAGTATTTCATTTCAGCAAACCAGAAAAAAACAAGAGAGCTAATGTTCTTCTGTCCTGTATCCCGTTCTTTCATTAAAGTTGGTTATTTGATTAACTAACGACAGTTGACAAAACAACAGCTCCTTACATTTTTCACCAACTGACAAAACCAGGTGAGCGGTTTCTTCTTAGCCAGATCACCTTTTTTTCCAGGCATATGTGTATAAAACATAAAGCAATGCTAAAATTCATCCTCCGTGACCCTTTCCTTAGAGAGTACGAAGAAAAGGGACTAAATTACAAACACCCAAGCTTTAGTAGTGTTTAATTTATATTGTTTTCCTCCAGCTTCTGCTTTTTGTCGAGCACTGATAGATGAATGAGAATAAGAAGGATTAGGAAGTACTTGGCTTGCTAGGAGGTAAATTATTATTTTATATGTGGATGATTAAAATCAGCAAAGAAATGGGCTTAAGTTGTGCATGGGGAAGAGGGGATAGGTTGGATATTCGGAAAAATTTCTTCACTGAAAGAGTTGTGAGGCCTTGGAACAGGCTGCACAGAGAGATGGTAGAGTCACCATCACTGGAGGAGCTCAAAAACATGTAGCTGTGGCCCTTCAGGCCATGGTTTAGTGGTTATGATCATGTTTAGTAGATGGTTGAACTTGTTGATCTTGAAGTTCTTTTCCAACCGTGATGATTCTATGATTCTGTGAAATAGAAATGTTGCATCATCTTTGACTAAACTGAACGACATGTCAACAGATGGAATTATTCTATATATATTATTTTACACATTGAGATTTTACTTTGCATTTTACAGCAATACCTCCTCATTACATTTGTTCAGTTCCTGATCTCAAAATACACTTTGCTTAAATTGCGTGATAGATAACATGGGATTGGATTGATCACAACAGTCAACCACAGGTAATCTTAATGATGAAGAGTTCCTGCAATTATATGATGCCTTAATAAATGGGATTTATCCCGGGCTGGGCTGAGTTTATAGATATCATACATATCTTTGAGTGCACAAATCACCAAAAAGCCAAAACCATTTTTATACACTTCTGTTTTTCTAAATATTCAAAATAGAACCACTTAGAGACTAAAGTTTACCAAGTGGTCTCAGATCTAAATAGTAGAAGCTGTGCTGCACAGGAGCAGCTCATTTGTAATACTTGAAAAAGCAGTTCAGAATTGTGACCAGAATGAAAAGTGAAGAACTGGTTCATTCTGAGGTGGAATAAAAGGTATTAGTCAGGATCACACCATTACAGATCTAAGTACTGCACGAGCACACAAAAATGATGTAACAGATCCAAATAGACGAGGAGAAAGAACAGCACTCACTGGTTCATGCGAGCTAATGGCACAATGGAAGCTCAAGGGCAATTAAATATTTTGTTCAGCTAGAATACAAATATGCATGGCATCAAGAAAAGGAACAGTCAGTATGATTTGCAAGTGCTTGCATTTAACATGCTGATATTTAATTTCCATTTAACTTTAACCCAGAGCTTATGATATCTGTGCTTTGAATTAATAAAACCTATTTTGGAGATTACTACAATCCATTTATAGCTTAATTTACAATGCTTAATTTAATACAGCTTATACAGCTTAATTTAATACAGACGTACATTATCGGCTGTAATTCTGTATCAATGTATTCAGGCTGAGAGGAAAATGGCAGTTTTCAAAACAAGGCTGGGCTAATTTGAACCTAGGTTACATTTTGTCTAACAATTTTCTGAAACTATTAGAACTTCTATGTTATTAAATTGCTAAACAATTAGGTAAAAATTTGTTTTAGGTAAAGATTTATTTTCCTTATTTCTCTCTTTATGAAAACATAGCAGTAGGTCAAGGGAGGTTCTCCTCCCCCTCTACTCTGCTCTAGGGAGACCACAGCAGGAGTCTCGTATCTAGTTCTGGGCTCCCCAGTGCAAAAGAGACAGGGAAATATCAGAGAGAGTCCAGTGGAGGATACGAGGATGATGAAGGGACTGGAACATCTGTTTGAGGAGGAAAGGCTGAGAGCCCTGGGGCTGGTTAGGCTGGAGAAGAGAAGGCTGAGAGGTGATCTCATTAATGTGTACAAATATCTGAAGGGTGGGATGCAAGCAGAAAGGGCCAGGCTCTTTTCAATGCTGCCCTGTGATAGGATGAGAGGCAATAGACACAACCTGGAACCTAGGAAGTTTCACCTCAACACGAGGAGAAACTCCTTTGCTGTGAGGGTGCCAGAGCCTGGCCCAGGCTGCCCAGAGAAGCTGTAGAGTCTCCTTCTCTGGAGACTTTCCAAACCCTCCTGGACACGTTCCTGTGCAACCTGCTCTAGATGATCCTGCTTTGCAGGGAGATTGGACATGATGATCTCCAGAGGTGCCTTCCAACCCCGGCCATTCTATGATTCTATGATTCTGTGATTCTACCTTTTTACTATTCCATTTAAATTGCTAGGTTTTTACAATGGAAGAAAATTGGATGTGCTAATGACTCAATTCCCAATCCAATAGGGTAGCAGATACAGATTCTCATCTCTATCTCAGAAGTTTGTGATCAAAATAGATAAAAGATACACCTCATGATTTTTTACAAGGCTCCTGACTTCAGTTAAGTTTGGCCATGTGATATAACTGTATTGTTAAATTCATATATGATGGCACAGAATTATACAGTAGTCATAATGTTACTACTCTAGGTGTCCCACTGGAGAAATAATAGATGAAGCAATATTGCAAGCATCTAATAAAACACCTTTTTAAATGTCACTGTCATTTCGGGCCCATGCATCAGTTCAAATTTGTTTCTAATGCCTAACTATTTATGATTACCCAGATTTAATCTTTGACACACTTACTGATGCAAGGCAGACATGGGAAGACACTGGATTAATCAAATCAGCCCTAGGCAGACCAGGCCCAGTCACCCATTTTGATGTTACTTCAAGATTCTAAGGTAAGGAAAAAACAAAACCACAATAAAATATGAGCGTGTTTCACAAGAAATCTAAAATGAGGTTCCATGGAAAACTAAAAGCATGTTCTATAGACTGTTTACAGCCCCTAATGCTCAAATGAATATAAGAGCCCACAGAAAGAGACCACCAGACAGGAATATTGAACATGAGCATGATGTATAGGAAACAACTGAATTTTTCTTCTCTGGTCTTGAGACTGAGAGGATCAGCATAAATTGCATCATAGGTTTAGGATGGACATTCGGAGGCACTTCCTCACAGAAAGGGTTATTAAACACTGGAATGGGCTGCCCAGGGAGGTGGTGGAGTCACCGTCCCTGGAGGTGTTCAAAAAAAGACTGGATGCCACACTTAGTGGCACAGTTTAGCTGAGTGGTGGTGGTGGGGCATAGGCAGGACTCGATGATCTAAGAGGACTTTTCCAGCCTTAATTATTCTCTGATTCTATGATTCTATATCAGACACAGCTAATTTCTTTCACTTCTTCTTTTAAGAGGACGGTGGCACCCAAACTATGTGATGCAAATGCTCTCTGGCTCATGCGAAGCTCTTAAACTATGCTCATGTTAAGATCTTAAACTATGCTCGGGCTACCTCGCCCAAGTCAAAGCTACGGCAGGAATCCTAGTGAGAAACTAATGATCTAATCAGTCATGTGCCAGTGCTCAGCCATGCTCCTTCACCCTTTTGGCTCTACCACTGTAAGCGTGGCCAACCAAGCACATGGCAATTTGTCACAGTCATCTACGCACATAAGTAACTCAAAGAAAACAGTAAAACCTTTTGCCTGCTCAGACCATCAAAGCAGCTTCGGATGTCAGGATTAACCAGAAAGACACCAGGCCAGGTTATATAAATCTGAAACGCAGCAGAATTATTCCAGGAGCCTGAAAGGAATGGAAATAGTCACAATCAGAATTTGATTTAGTAGTATGTGTTGTTTTCTAACCTATTCATTCATATTCTATCACTATATTGGAGCTAAGTACACTTTCTATACTTTGTCTTCTCCTTGCAGAAGTGCTTCACAGTGGTCAGCTGAGTTTCTAGTTCTTGATTATCTTGAAATGAGATCTTTCAATATTTTTATGTTCAGCCAGAAAGGTGCCTACATGTTAGCAGCCTGTCACTTTGTTTCTGGATTACAGGCAGCTGCAATTCTGTTCTCAAGAGCAAAACCAAATGAATTTCATGTAAGGTTTATGAAAAATGACATGGGATTTTAGCACCTAGGATCATAGAAACATGGAATGGCTTGGATTGGAAGGGATCTTCAAGATCATCTAGTTCCAACCCCTCTGCCATGGGCAGGGACACCTCCCACCAGAGCAGGTTGCTCAAGGTTACGCCCAATCTGCCCTTGAACATTTCCAGGGATGGAGCAGCCACAGTTTCCTTGGGCAACCTGCACAAATGTCTCACCACCTTCACTGCAAAGAATTTCACAGAATCACAGAATATTAGGGATTAGAAGGGACCTCAAAAGAGTGGTGGTGGTAAGTCATAGACTGGACTCGATGATCTAAGAGGTCTTTCCCAGCCTTAATTATTCTATGATTCTATGATCATGTAGTCAAATCCCCCCCATTGACGGAGCAGGATCACCTAGATCAAGTCACACAGGAATTGTCCAGGCGGATTTGAAATGTCTGCAGAGAAGGAGACTCCACAACCCCCCTGGGCAGCCTGGGCCAGGCTCTGGCATCCTCACTGCAAACAAGTTCCTCCTCACATTCCAGTGGCACCTCCTGTGTTCCAGCTCACACCCGTTACCCCTTGTCCTATCGCTGGTGCCATCGAGCAGAGTCTGGCTCCATCCTCCCGACACTCGCCCTTTCCGTATTTCTAACCAGGACTGAGGTCCCCCCTCAGGCTCCTTCTCTCCCAGCTCCAGAGCCCCAGCTCCCTCAGCCTTTCCCCAGCAGGGAGATGTTCCCCTCCCTTCAGCATCTCTGGGGCTCTGCGTTGGACTCTCTCCAGCAGTTCTGGGTCCTTCTGGAACTGAGGGGCCCAGCCCTGGACACAACCCTCCAGATGTGGCCTCAGCAGGGCAGAGGAGAGGGGGCTCATAGCACTGGTGACTTTTGCAGGTCATCCTGTTGCTTCCCTCTTCAGAAGAGACCACCCTCAACAAGCAACCAGCAGCTTTCACAGAATCACAGACTGGTTTGGGATGAAGGGACCTTTCAAGGTGATCTAGTGCAACCTCCCTGCAGGGAGCAGGTACATCTGCAACTAGAGCAAGTTACTCAGAGATCTGGAATGTTTCCAGGGATGGGGGATCAAACACACCTCTGGGAAACCCAGACCAGTGTTTCACCCCTCTCAGTGTAAAAAATTTCTCCCTTATCTCTAGTCTAAATCTCCCTCTTTTAGTTTCAACCCATCCCCCCTTGTCCTATCCCAACAGGCCCTGCTCCAAAGTCTGTCCCCATTTTCTGAATGGCCCCTTGAAGCCCTGCAAGGCCCCCAGAAGGTCCGCGCGGATCTTTCTCTTCTCCAGGTTGAACAACTGCAGCTCCCTCAGCCTGTCCCCATAGGGAAGGGGGCCAGGCTCTTTTCTGTGGCGTCCAGGAACAGGACAAGGAATAACGGGTGTGAGCTTGGACATAGGAAATTCCACCTCAATATAAGGAGGAACTTCTTCCCTGTGAGACTGACAGAGCCTGGCACAGGCTGCCCAGAGAGGTTGTAGAGTCTCCTTCTCTGGAGACTTTCCAAACCCACAGAGTCACAGACCCACGGAATTTCCTAGATTGGAAAAGACGTTTAAGATCATCTAGTCTAATCATTAACCCAACACTGACAAGATTTCGACTAAACCATCCCTGAGTCCGGAAGAATCTCCCACAAACCTTCGTGGTCTTTGGATCAGCTGAAGAAGGGAGGGCAGGCAGGACAGCACCACCTCGCTGAAACCAGCAGGAAACCGTTGTGGGTGTGGTGGGTCTTTCAGTATTGCCAATGACAGAAGGACACTTTCGACGGCTCACTAGAAACTGAGGCCGGTTTGAGTCATGCAATAGCCTATAAATTATCATCCTTACGGCCTTCTCTGGACCTGCTCCAACAGTTCGATGTCCTTGCAACGGGAGCCCCAGAATTGTATGCAGTACAATAATAAAGTTCTACTATAAAAAACATTGTTAGAAAGCAATTACCCAGTCAAAAAGCTCCAGACATATTAAGTCTCCCTCAATTCTATATTTCAGTCCAAGCTAAATGGGATAAAATTTATTCCCAAGTTTCAAGACCAATTCTTGTATGCAGCAGGCTCTTTCTAGATGTTTATGGCTTTCTCAGTCTACTTCATTCCCTGAATACAGCCATGGATTTTCATTTCAAACCCTGTAGGGATTATTTTGCCTCCCTGGGCAGGATTAATCAGGATAAATATAGACATCTACATCTGAAGTAGTTGCCTACACTTTTCGGTAATGCCAGTGGCGAGTCATAAACACTCTTTGCTTGTGATTCATCTCACACCAAAATAAACGTCTAAACTAAGTCAGATGAATCATGTTCTAAGACAGCCTATTTCTCTCCATTACCTATAAAAGGACATCAGTCAATTAGCTCAGATGAAGAGAGCTACATCTGCTCTAATGAATTTCACTCTGAGCATTTGCTGGGTTGATGCCCTGTCAGTAAATCCAGTTCTTGACGTTGGAGGAGGTGTGGGAGCAGGAAATGGAAACCATGAGTGCATCTGTCTAAGGGGCAGCTATTTGCTCTGTGTGATGATGGCTATGCAACCTTGCTATCCCCCCCAAAAATGCACGTGCAATACCTTTTAAAAAGCAGCCCTGCAATTATTGCAGAAAGGTACAGTGCCATTAAAGGAAAATCAAAGAACGTCCTTCTAAGTCTTCACAGATTCTTTCTTCTTGATTCTGTGTTGGGCTGTGACACTAGAATTCAGAAGCTGCTGGGAGTTCAAAAACTCCCTGGTCGTATTTGTGATGAGGAGGTAAAAATTAAGCATCTGTAGCAGCTGAAAATGAGAGACAGCATGAGCTATGGTTTCAGGGCTCTCAGAGCCAAAATCACAGGCCATACCCGAAGCAAAGGTGGCCCTTTGAGAGATTCCAAACATTTTTTACTAGTTTTCATAACTGCATTGTATATGTCTCTGTGACGAAATGCCAGCTGTAATTGTCCAAGAAAGTCTGCTGCTAAATTTTTGTGTTTGGGATTTCAGCTCTGTATTTCAGACATGAGAACAGGCTTTCATGACTGCATTTATTTCATTCTTCTGTAGTCGAAAAATTAGAGAGCGTTGGGTAATTAGCCCTTATTTGCCTCAAAATGTGCCTTTGTAGTTTAATAGCAACCTGTCAACGATGCAATCACTACTCACAAAATAAGGGCTGTAATGATTTCCTAGGTACTGTTTTATCCCTTTTTTTTGGCCCAGTTTTCAGAAGTGCTGAGCAGTTTCAGTTCTTGGAGGAGATGGACTGCATGATTTATAGAGGAAAAGAACAAGCTTTGTACTGAAATTCCTGCTGATTTTCCCAGAAACGTTTGCACGTCCTAAGGGAGATTTTCTAATGCATTTGACAACAGGTGGGGCTAATGTAACTACTGTAATAGTTTAATAAGTATTTAAGAAGTAAAAGCAGCTCTTTGAAATTTGTATATAGAGTTGTCAAAGTTTAGGGTCAGAGCTCTCTGCCAGACCTACAACAGACGCTCTCTGTTGACCGCTCTCCATCCTCAAAGGGGAAGAGAAAGGGAATAAGGGAGAGAGACTTATCGATTAGAAAGATGGAATGTCTTTAACAAAAATCGTCATAATAAAACGGGATATATACAAGTATATACAAAATGGGTATTGAACGCAAGCCCTCTGATGGCAGTTACATCATCATCACCACTGATGCTGTGGAGCAGGCACTGAGGAAGTCCCAAACTGGACTCAGTGACAGATGAGAACCAGATTCAGGAGCTGGATTCTGGAACTGAATTCAGGAACACATGGATAGAGATCAAAGGCAGAACAGACAGTCCTCCTTGGACATCAGCCACAGGAGAAGGGAGCTTGACCCTCATGATCCCTTGGCTTTACACTGAATGTGATGTCTATGGGATGGAATCCCTTGTAGGTCAGATTAGAGTCACCTGTCCTGTCCACTCCTCTCTGCAGGTACAATCTTTCACTTTCTGCACCCCTAGTGTGGTACAGTAGATCCAGCAGTGACCTTGGTCAGCNCTTGACCCTCATGATCCCTTGGCTTTACACTGAATGTGATGTCTATGGGATGGAATCCCTTGTAGGTCAGATTAGAGTCACCTGTCCTGTCCACTCCTCTCTGCAAGTACAATCTTTCACTTTCTGCACCCCTAGTGTGGTACAGTAGATCCAGCAGTGACCTTGGTCAGCACACCAATCCTTGGTAGTAACTCTAAACATCAAACGTGATCACTGCTAGAAGCAGACGCTGTCTGCAAAAATCTGCCATTAACTTCAACAAGTGCAGTTACTAAGATGAGACTTAACTGAAAAGTAAAATCATTGAACAATTCAATTCTAACTCAAACCAGGACAACAGTCAAACACTTTATGTTGTGTTATAAAAAACATACCTGTGATTATTTTAATTACCATTCCCGTTACAGCACGCACTAGTAGAAAGAGGGGATGGTTAATGTTTATAATCCCTTAAAAAAGCCACTTCGGGTAATATTTGGCTGATTTATTTATTAGAATCATAGAAT
>WEIS01002453.1:0-10731 GCA_013389965.1 Todus mexicanus | reverse complement strand
TTTCCAGCCTTGATTATTCTATGGTTTTATTCTATGATTCATGGCCAAGCCAACTGGGATAATGGGGAAAAAAGAACCAAGCCAAGTAGAGCGACGGCCACGAGTCCCAGACCACCTCCCCTCCCTCCCGCCTTGCCCAGACTCACGTCCCCACTGTCAGACGGCCCTTTTTGGGGGCAAGAAGCCCCACCAAAGGGCAGGGATGTGCCTGTCCACGAGGGACCCAGCGGAGGGTCCCCACGCGCCCAGCAGCCGCCGGCTCAGTTGGAGCAGCCGCCGGCGGGGAGGCTGGAGCGCGATTGTTGCACGGTTAATTGGATTTGGCCGCTGCGACAGAAGGGCCGGGGATTAGGGCGCAGGGGAGGAATTACTGGCGGGGGCGGGAGCTGCCCTCGGGGTCTTTTGTCCCGGGGGATTATTGGTAGGGGGTGCGACGTCGTGTTGGGGACGGTCGGTGTCATGGTTTGTCAGAGCGTCGTGGGTGGTGCTGAGGGATGCGGGGGCCGTGGGGTTCCCCCCTCCACGGACAAACCTCCGGCTCTGCCCAGGCTGGGTGCCGGGATGAAGGATGCTCCGGGCGCCGTTGCAGGAGGAGGCTGCTCCATCTGTCACCACGCGATAGGAAGGGGCCATGTCCCAAATGGAGCAGCCGCTCCTGAAACCCACCCGTCAGCCACTGGCAAGCGATGGAGCCACCCTTTCCTGGGGGTGTCGCTCCGTATTTAATAGCAGCCAGACACGTGCAGCCCTTCCTGAGCCTGTCTAGCTGCTGGCATCGACCCGACCTGCAGGCTTGGATCCTGCGCCTCCTGGCACCAGGGGTCTCTAAAGGGGTTGTGGACGCGCCACCTCTGGCTCCAGACAGGGCAAGGGGTATCTTCGGGGTCTCCTCTGACACCACCTCTGCCAGGGCAGCTGAAACACTTCATTCCCTGGAAATGGAGGGGAAAGGAGCTCCCCAAGTCCTCTGCACGTCGGCCATCCTGCTGCCAAGCTTGCAGGGAAAGCACCAGGGCGGCCCGTGCAGCTCCCCAGTCTCAGTGTGCCGCTCACAAACAACCCGAGCAGGGTTAAAATAGCCCCCCAAAAACCAAAGGGCTGGTGCCGGGTTTGATGTGTGGGGTAGATGAGTCCCCCAAAAGCTGCTCCAAGGGGCTGCACGTGGCCGCCCGTCGTTAACAGCGGCCGTTTCGTTTCCTCTTGAGCAAGGCGGGAGGGAGGTTTTGCTCCATGCCTGGCACCGGATGAGATAAACTCGCCCGAGGAACGCAACCGCCCTGAGCCGCGGCGTGAGGGGCCCGAGGCCTCCCCTTCTGGGGTTGGCTGTGGAAGGGGGAGAGGATGGGCAGCTGCCTGTCCCCTCACCCAGGGCACATCCCTCAGCCGGAGCCAGCACGTGGGATTTGGGGCAATGCCGGGCTTGGGGAAGACGCTGGCTTTGCTCCAGGTCAGCCGGGAGGTGATCAACCAGCCCGAGCGTGGCCGCTCCTCTGCAAAACAGACATTCCGGAGGAGCCGGTGGAGCCGAGCGAGCGACGTGGTCTGGTGGCTGCAGGTCACCAAGTCACCTCCCTGCTCAGAGGCTGCTCGGGGCCACCCGGGGCGTCCCCTGGAACGAAGCATCAGTCAGGCAAAGCCGGCGTGTACTGGGGGCAAGTCCTGGGGCCTCGGAGGTGCTGTGGGAACCAGGTCAGACTGTGTCATCTCTGCAGGGCGCTGCCAACCAGGAAGGTCCTCCTCTGTTTATTCGAGGAGACCAGAGACAGAGCATGGCTCATCCCTTCTGCCAAAGCCCCGCTGCCCGGGGTGGCAAAGCTGCTGCCGGCAGGAGAAGCAGCAGCCTGCGTGCTGGCCGTGCAAGACCCAAAATCATCTGGGGGGGTCCTGAGGAAGCCGAGGAGCTGCTTGGGACAGCCCAAGCCGTGCAGGGCAAGTTGGAGCAGTCCGGGAACAGGTAATACCTGCCACACTTCATGGCAGGGATTACGGGCGTAGCTGCTGGGGCGTGAGCAGGAGTGGGACAGGTAAAACCCCGCAGCCAAGCCCGTGCCCTGCTCCCAGTGGCCTCAGCCATAAAAAAAGGAGGACGAGCAGCAGAGGGGGCCAGGGGGAAGCTGAGGTGCCCTTTGTACCCATCGCTGGTTTGCTCTGGGTGCTCGGCAAAGCAAATACCGCAGCGTGGCATTGCCCCGCAGCATGAAGATCACCAGGAAGCTTCCAAAAAACTCTCCTTTTCCACCCAAACCCCCGGTTTGCGGCCAAACCCCGATGTCGTTGGGGTTCAGCAAAGCCGAGAGCGTGATTCAGCGGGGGCAATATGGGTGTTCTCACAAGGAGCGGGGCTGCCACATGTGGCCGCAGTGCCACACGCCAGCGCGCACCGGGCAGCGACGTGGGGGCCGTTTTCAGCCCGACCAAGTTCTTCCGCCAACAGGTTTTTGGCTGTGTCGAAACGTGGGAGAGCGTCGGGGTTTTACACGGCGGAACGCGGCGCTCGGCGTCCACCGCGCGGGAGTTAATTGGTTTTCTTTATGCTAATTGCAAGGGGAAGTGAAGAATGCCCTTAATTGGAGGGCGAAGCAGCCGTGCAGAACCGGCTCGATTTACCAGCCCGCGCACAAAAATCCCGGCTCTCGCCCTTGCCATAGCAACGGGGAAACGCGGGGTTTTCTGCTCATCCAGCTGAAAAAATGCCCGGGATGCTCTCCTCGGGGACAGGCGTTGCCCTCACCAGCGAACGGGGCCTCCCCGGGCATCCCCGTGGGGAAAATTAAGACTTGAAGCCGCATTTTCTGGGGTTTGAAAGAGTCCTGGGGAGGCCTGGTAGCAAGGGAGGGTTGGTTTCACCTTGTGCCGTGATGGGGTAACAGGTTCTGAGAGGACCCACCTTGGCTGGAGGCATCTCACGTAGCCTTATCGCTCTGTTCAGCCCAGCTTCTCCCGTCTCTTTTCCCAGCAAGAAGGAATTCCCATGCCGGGAAGAGGGATGGAAGAACCAGATCTCCCTCTGCACAGCAAGCTGCAGGAACTGGAATGCAAAACTCTTGCTCTGGTTTGCACCCAACGCGCCAAAGTGGTTTATTCTTCCAGCTCTTGCAACCTCTGCTCAACCAGCTTTGGACCAAGCCCATCACTGGGCCAGCAGTGAAGGTCAGGCTGGGATTTGGGATGAGGAGGGAGCACGGTGCAGCAATCCCTCCCCCCCCCTTTTTTTTTGGCCCTAAAAGCACCAAACATAGCGGAATAATGAATAATGATTTAAAGTCCCTGTTGTGAAGCAAACTTCTCCTGCACAGATCAGCTGGTTTGGGGGAGAAAAGCTCTTGTTGCCAGCTCAGGGAGTCCTCACCCGCTGAGCTGATCTCTGGATGACACTTTGCAGAGCGCCATCGTGTTTCACAGGGATGGGGAAAGCTCCCTGAGCCCGTTGGCTTCACGACGGGGAGCGAAATTTGGGAGCAGCGAGGGGCTTTGGAGACACCCTGGAATTTGCTTCTGCAGCTGCTCCCGGAGGGGAATTTAAATATCTTCTCCTCTTCCACTTCCAAGCCCGAAACACCCCTGCCGGGACGGCTGGTTCCACAGGTCAAAAAAAACCCCAGCCGTGTGAGTATGAAAATCATATTGAAAAGAGATGAAACTTAATTAGGTCACATCCTCCAAAAGCAACTTGTGATCCGGCGCTGCAGCTCCCAGCCTTGCCTCGGCGCACGCAGCCGCGCTGCCCAAACCCTCGCACCGGCGACNTGAGCAGAGTCTGGCCCCAGCCTCTTGCCCCCCGCGGGCCCTTGAGCTCTTGCTCAGCATTGCTCAGCTCCCCTCTCAGGCTGCTCTTCTCCAGCTCCACAGCCCCAGGGCTCTCAGCCTGGCCTGCCCACACAGATGCTCCAGCCCCGCAGCAGCTTCGCAGCCTCCTCTGGCCTCTCTCCAGCAGCTCCTGGTCTCTCTGGAACTGGGGAGCCCAGCACTGGCCCCAACACTCCCGAGGTGGCCTCCCTGGGGCAGAGCAGAGGGCCAGGAGAAGCTCCCTCGCCCTGCTGCCCACACTCTTCTCCACGCCCCCCAGGAGCCCCTTGGCTTCTTGGCCACAAGAGCCCATTGCTGGCTCAGGGGAACTTGTCCCCCCCCAGCACTCCCAGCTCCTTCTCCCCAGAGCTGCTTCCCAGCAGGTCCCCCCTGCCCTGTGCTGGTGCAGGGGGTTGTTCCTCCCCAGGGACAGGACCCGTCACTTGCCCTGGCTGAACCTCATCAGGTTCCTCTCCCCCAACTCTCCAGCCTGGCCAGGTCTCGCTGACCGGCAGCTGGAATTGGTGCCATCATTCCCACCGGCCTCCCGAGCAGGGGGTGTGGGTCAATATTGACCCTCTCATTAATCTACACCCGCTGGCGTCACGTGGGTGCCGTTGACTGAGGAGCAGCATGAGGTGCCTGTGGTCACTTTCTGGCTTTGCGATGCTGAGATTTAAGTTCTCCGTGCCAGGGCTGGTCCATACATCGCAGGACCCTTCTCTTGGGGTAAAACCTGATGTTTTTCCATGGCGTATCCAGGACACTGCACGTGTCAGGTGTAAAACCACAGGGCTTGCTCGCTGCTGCCCTCCCCACAGGACCCCTTAGGCTTCCTCAGCATCCCCTGCATCTCTTGCAGCCTCCAGGATCAAGCAACTCTCCCCTGACATCTTTGCATCCTCTGGAAAATGGAAGGGGAACCTTCTGCCAACCCCACCAGCGGCTCTTCTACCAGACCCAGCCTCCTACGACCCCGTTTTAGACGTGCCTGATACTTGCAGCCGTACACGTGGTTCTAGAGCTTGGTTTGGGAAGAGAAAGCTGGGCCGCAGCTACATTGCTTGGCAACAGATTTCCTTCCCAAAAAATAAACCCAACCCCAACCCCAACCTCACGTGTTCCTTATAATTGAGTGGAAAGGCCGCCAGGCAACGCCCTGCGAGCGCTGCCGGGGCAGTCGGAGCTGTCAGAGCTTTGCGGAGGGGATATTTTTGGGAAGATAGGGGCTGGTGCCAGGAAAACAGGGCTGCTGAAACTCGGGGGGTTGCTCCCAAAGCTTCACACTCATGTTAAAAGGGGCAGAAGTGCCCAGGTCCAGTCGCGGAGTCTCCCCAAAGCTAAGCAAGCAGGGCATGTCTGCCCCCCCAGAAAATCACCCAGAAGCCACATCATCAATTTTTCCTTGCCGCGACCAGCCCCAGCAGCATAAAGGGGCTTTACCTTAAGCAAAAAAAGGGGGTGCTGCAGCTTGAGCGTGAAGGTTTGTGCCCCAGATTAAAACACGGGGTCTAAACAGGGGTCACTGGCCTCAGGTCTGGGAAATCCACGTAGGACCAGCTCGGGCTCTGCAGTCCCGGCTCGTGAAGGTCTCCATCTCCCGCAGGGTTTGAGCTGGTACCAGCTTCCCTGCAGACACCAGCAGTGGTTCAACAGCCCAAGAAGGAGATGCTTTAGCTGGGGTATTCATCAAACACCGCTAAACCTTTGCGAGTTGTCTATCCCATATGATATTTGTATATTTATACTTGCGATGTATTTACGTGTCCAGAAACCTTCGCGATTTAAGCCGGCGGCAGTAATTGAGGGTTCTTTTTCTGCTTCCACTTACGGCACGCAAAGGCAGAAAGCAGCTTTTGGGCAGCTTTCGAGCATTTACGCTGTTGCCAACGGGACATAAGGTGGGGAGATGCGAATATAAAACCAGACAGACGCCCCTCGCCGCGTCCCCCGCTCGCCTGCCCTGCCGCTGCCTTTCCCAGCCGCTCTCCCTGGTTTCGTTGGTCGCCGCAGGGATTGGGTTGGGCCAGGGATGAGCGGAGCCCCTCCAACATGAGTTTTGGCAAAAGCCGTGCTGGTGCTGCTCCACTGGGCTCCGGTGGCTCTTTCCAGCAGCCGTCAGCAGCTTTGCCAGCGCCAGGGTGTGGGTGAGCTCCCCTCCAGCACGCGGAATGAGTTTTCGGGTCTAATTTAGCTCTCCTTTCCAAGGCGTTTTGCATCCAGCGCCTGACCACGGCCCCACGTGCAGACCGCAGCTGATCGGAGCGCCTTAGATGTTGGCTCTGCTACAGCAACATCATCCCGCGCTTTCTTTTTTCCCTCCCCTCCGAGAGCTCCGAGCTGACGAAGCAGCTGGCCGGCAAAGCTGCTCGGGGAGCTGGCGACGCTGCGCTGGATAACCCAGCCCTGGCAGCAGGGGAAGAGCTGCTGGTCCTGCTGCTCCTCCGCCCCAGCTGGCGTTTTCCAGCCGCTTTTTGGTGGGAGAGAGCGAGCCTCACAGATCCCACCGAAGCCGATGGAGAGGTTTGGGATCCACCGTGGGACGCGGAGCTCCCAGCTGCGCGCTTCTCCCAAAATACTGACCGGGGCCTCCCAAACGAATGCGCCACGTGCAACCCTCCCCACTTACAGCACAGCCAGGGCAAGCAACGCCAGCACAGCCTGGGTATCCTTGTGTCTCTGGGAGGCAGCTTCGCATCGAGCATTAATTGCTTTCTTAATGACCACCATGTCTGCCCGCACCCTCCTGGGTGTCTCGCGGGGAGCGCTGAATGACACGCTTGTTTGCGACGCCGGATCACCCGAGGTTTGGGCTTTTTCAACCCCGTCTATTTATTAGCCGGCGTCACCTCCCAAACCAACCGGGTTTCATGGTTTTGTTCCGCTCGACAAAGGTTTTATTGACCGTGGCGAGGCAGAAATCACCGCGACGCGGGTGGAGACGCCGACGTGGGGACTGCACAGCCCATCGCCAGCCGGACAGACGTCCCGAACCTGAAGGGAACTGGGGAAGCAGCAACGCGGGCATCGGGGTTTTTTCCCCCTCCGTGCTGCTCTCCAGAGCCTCGTTGCTGGCACTTAACTTACTCCAGACGCAGGCTGTGTGTGCACATACATTCCTCGGCCGTGCGATCAGACCGGAAAAGATCGCGTCCAGCCCAAGAACCGCAGCGGGAAGGAGGCCGGGGAAAAGCTGTGCAGAAACCTTCGCGAGAATGCCGCAGCCTCCAAAAAAGCTGCAGTCAACACTTTAATTTTTTCTTTTTTTTTTTAGGAGACTCGGTGCTAAAAGAGGAACCGCTGAGGGATGCGCGGTTGGAAGGGCCTAGATGGGTGTGGGGGAAGCTCTTTTAATTTTGGAAAAACTCCTCCTCTCTCTTGCAGATCTCTCTGCAGAAGGATTTCGCACACTACGAGGGCCTGACTTGACTTCGGCTGCTCCTCCCAGGATCATCCTGCTCCGAGATGCCGTCGAGGCAGCTTCTCGCACGAGCCTGGACTTTATTCGTCACCTCTCCCACCGCCGGCCGTCGTGGGTGAGACGTAAAGCAGCCGAAGGCTGCAGCACCTCACCCAGCCGGCGCTCGCTCCCTCCCTGAGCCAGCTCAGCCCAGCAATGCTTTAACCATAGCCCAGCTCTGAACCGTGACGGGATCCAGGGGCCAGCCCCTCTCTCGTACCCTCGGTCACCTACCAGGGCAGGAGGGGGGTTCTGGAGTGGGACAGGACTGTGACTCCTCTCAGGAGGAGCTTTGCTCTGCTCCATCAAGCCTTGTGCTCCAGCTTCCACTCTCTGGTCCCACCAAAGAGCCCCCCTCAGGCAACATTACACGAGCTTGGCCACCCCACGCCCCTAATACAGCCCCAGACCGTGACCACCGCAGCTTTTGGCAACACCCGGCTGGCCAAAGGACAGCGGCGCTACTCCAAAAATCGAGTGGTTTGGGGTGAACGCGGTGAGGGCGGCGGCGCTTCCCGAGCACCATCGGAGCAGGAGCAGACGCTCGGTCCAGGCATGGGTGGATCCAGGAGGGGCCCGAGCTCCCAGCCGCCTCCCGATCGGCGCGGGGCTTCTGTGCTAAAGCAGCTCCCCGGCAGAGGCGCATCAGTCGCTCCCCGGTGCCGCGCCGGCATTTGCATAATTTCAATTATGTTTCCAAAATGGGGAACGGGCTTTGACAACAACTCTGCGGCGCCTCAAAAAAAAAAAAAGATCCAAGAAGATGCAGCAATTCAGGCTTTGCCAGTGAAACCAATGGAAATAAAGAGGTTGGAGATGGAAAGAGCATCCCCCCCAGACACTGCTCTGCCTCTCTGCCCGGTACCCGTCACTCTCCCATCCCCACAGCCCCATCCTCTATCCCAGGAGCATCCCAGCTACGGCAGCATCTGCCTTTCCCCATTTTCCCCTACAACCGGAGCCAAAGAGAAAACCAGGGCTGGCAGAGCCGGCTGCGCCCCCCCCTCCCACCTCCCCATATCTACCATCGGGCTGTTGAGACATCGCTGCCTACGAGGAGGGTGCAACGGGATATTTATTCCTCATTAGTCACCTCGCCCTCCCTATCTGTCATCTGCAAGCGCCCCGGCTTGAACTGCAGGTTTGTGAGCAGGCTGCTCCGTACCCACACGGCCGTCCCGCAGCTTTCCCCGCTGCCGCGGCACAACATTTTTTTGGCAACCTGGGGAGTTGGCAGATGTTAAACACGTCCACAGATCCCATGCCTTAAATAGCACCTTCTTTCCTAAAGACGGTGGCTGGGAGGTGGGCTAGAGCTCCAGCCCCCTTGCCAGACTATGGCAACCGGCAGCAAAATATCCCGGGTGTCGGCGTTAAGCAGCAGCCGGCGGTTCATTAGCAACCTGAGAGAGGAGGAAGCTGCGAGCTTCAGAGGAGAGACGTCAATCCATAAAACCCTCAAGTGTTGGGAAGCGCCGGTTTTTTCCGCAGGCCTCGAGAGCAGCCCGGCCGCTGAATAATGCATCGGGCTGCTGAGAAGTTGGCAAACACCGGGCGGAACGAGTTAATCCACGGATCGCGCTCGGATGCCAACGCTCCTTCGGCGGCGGCGACGCGATAAACCAGTTTCACTACTTGGAGCGTTTCCGGGAGGACTGGGAGCCGCTGGAGTGTGTGAAAGAGGGGAAGGAGAAGCTGTGGAGCCCTTTCTCCCTCTTGGCACGGCGGGACTCGGGGGGGGACACCAGCACGGCGAAGAGGCAACCACGAGCAAAAGCAAGTGTAGCGTTGGAGCAAAGGGGTTCCAGGCTAGGAGCTGGCGGCCTTGGGTGAAAGGAACCCACGTGGAGCTCCCAACAAGGTGGAAAAGCTGTAGCTTGTCCTCGTGGGGAGATGCATCGCCTTTTGTAGATCGTTAATAAAGTCCACGATGCAAACAAAAGCTGGGAAGCTTTTTGGTTGAGAGTGTGACCTCGTATCAAGGAGAAAAATGCAGCAGGTCATTTCTTTATTAGGTATCAGCCAAACAGGTAAGGCAGGAGTCGAGATCCTGAGATTGCAGCTGCAAGGCTGCAGGCAGCGTTACTGACGGGAGAACATGGCACTCCCCTGGCCTGAAATACTCCCTCCCCTCCCTAAGCAGGCCCAGAGACATGAAGAACAGTGGCCAAACCCATGGCTGAGGAAAAAAGGTGCCTCTCAGCTGCAGGAGCAGCCCAGGAGCATCGCCAGCGCCCGGGCAGCAGCGTCCCAACCCGGCCGGTGGTGACCTTGGCTCACACATGCCACATACTCCAGATGCTTGGAGACAAGGGCTGGACGACTTAGAATTCATCAGCGAGTCCAAGGTTGTAAGATGAGCCAGAGCGAGATCCAGGGACAGCTCTCTGGCAGCGCTTCAGCGCCTTCCACAATGCAGCGCCGGACGCCAGCCGCGTTCGCGGCGGCCCTCGCTGAGCTTGGCTCCTCTTGCAGCTTAGCAGGTGCTGGCGAAGTTTGCCCCGAACCTTTGTATCAGGCAGCCAGAAGAAATCAAGCCCAGCAGCGGCGGCTGCCCTGCTGCTGCTGCCTCTCGCCTCCCCCTTCGAACGCTTTTATTTCCAGTGCCGAGGCGAAAACCAGTCCAGTGCAGCCAAAGCAACCCTTGAGATCGACCACAGGAGTATCTGCGTGGCAGACAGGATGGAGTTTGAACGTTCGGCCATGATACAATTGGAGGACTTACTCAGGCTTGCTTCGGAGGGGAAGGCAGAGCCGAATCACCGCTGCGCTCGCCGAGGCGCCCTGCTCTCTGGCGCGAGACGGGCGCCGAGTTTGGTTACAGTTGGGGCAGCGGATTGAAAGGCACCGGTGCGTGAGAGGAAAAGCTTCCCAGGGAGCTGGGTCCGTTCCAGACTAATCCAGCCCCTGTGGGGAAAGAGCGTTCCGGCAGATGTTAAGCTAATGGGATAACTGCACGAGTGCACCTTGGCCCGCTGGAAGTTGAGAGCCGTGGGGTCGGCGCTCGCCCTCCCCAAGAAGCCCCAGCTTTCAAAAGGAAATGTAGAAAGCTCCTCACGGCAAAAAACAGCAAATATTAACAGCACGAGGGCTACGCAATCCCACGTTCCACGCTCGCAAAGTGCAAAGTCTCCTCCTGAGAAAGTTATGCCAAGCAAAGGTCACCGCCAAGCTGTCAGCACCAGGCGCCGGCACCGGTGTCAGCTCCAGCCTTACCCCAGCACTGCAAACCCCGAGAGCTCCTGCTCTTCACACAGCCGGTTTGTTCTTTGAGTACCAGCTTCAAATGAGCACCAGAGGTGTTGGGGGGATGCTGCCAGCCCTGGACACTTTCCTCCGCTCGTATCTTGTCTGCAGCAGCGCTGATCCAGGCAGGTGCTGGAGGCTGGTCATCTGCTCCTGGCCCCAGCATTTACCTTTGTAGAATCATAGAATGGTTTGGGCTAGAAGGGACCTTTGAAACTCATTCAGTGCAACCCCCCTGC
>WEIS01002436.1:0-23424 GCA_013389965.1 Todus mexicanus | reverse complement strand
TATATGTTTCTCTAGCACTATTTGTTAAGGCAGCCATGGACCCTTTTTCAAAATACTCCAACCCCACATCCCATTTCTTTCAATCTCTATCAGGAGCTGTTGCTACAAAGATGATTTCTGATGCTGCCAACAACTTTTTCCATGGGTGTAATGATTTTTTACATGATGTTAAGAGTTTCCATGGCCCACCCCAGCCTGTGTGTACAAACATGAGTGCAACAGCAGGACTCCAGGTGACTTTTGGGAAGTGGTGGCTTCTCCCCTCACCTCTCCAGTAACACAGAGGCTATGGAACCTGGCTCCACATCCACAGGCTGCCCGGACATCACATCCTGAAAGTCAGTGTGCTGACTCCCATGGCTGCAGAGATGGCTCTTTCCCCTTTTCCCAAGAGACTGGGCCTTTGGGAAGAAGGGCTTGTATACAAAACAAAGCTGCCAAAACAGGTGATGACATCCAGAGCTGTAAGGGTGCCCTGTCTCTGCCTGTGAAGACCTTAGATAAACAGAGATGTTACCCTGCGTAGATGGATGCTCTACCATCAGTCCAGTATAGCAGAAAACCAGCTAGGAAGCTGCAGTTCCGGCTCTAAAATCAATCTCTTAGGATGCCTGGCTGGCATTTCAATATTGACTTATCTGTTCCAAAATAACCTCAGATCTCCTCAGCTGTATTCCCACAACAAAGCCCTGAACAAGGGGATAAGGAAAGCATTGAAATAAGAGTATAAAATGGTTAACAGAGAGTCAGAAACCTCTAAGAAAATCAGTTTTCATGAAAATTAATGAAATCCATCAATGAGTAATAAAGAGGTGAAAAAACAATACAGGCTTGTTTTGCTCCCTGAACCTCATGCTAAGTGATTTCCAGTTAGTCAGCCAGCAGACCCAGCCAGTGGAAAAGAGCATTTTCTTTTAAATATAAAGCCATCTTTGGAGGTCTTTTTTGTTGTTAGTTTTGTCTGCAGACCCCCTTTGCTGATGTCTTCCTGGGCTGAAATGCTGCTCCTGGCAGGGAAGACACCCCAGTGAGGCTGGAGGTCAGCTCATTAACCCCAGCTTACTAATTGCTGCTTTTAAATTTATATTTATATTCTATATATCACCCTGCAGGTCAGACTGAATATCTCAGCTGGGCAGCCATGGCTGGTTGGAGCAATAGGAAAATGTGAAAGCATGAGGTGAATTTGTAGAAAATCCATTTACTGCAGCAATCAGGATGGGAAAATTGCTGGGGACCGGGTCAGCCTGTGCCCTTGACAATGTTGTGCCCCACCTCCCGGATATTTCCCCCATATTGGGATCCTATGAGCTCCTTCCTGCTTTGCCCTGAGAGCTTCAGCTGGAGGAAACCTCTCCAAAAGCCACTCAGAGACAGGTTTAACTTCTTACCTGGGAGAGTGAACCTGCCTCCTGCCTGGAGAAAAGAAAAAAATAACTACAGCATGGTTGATTTTTCACATTCAAACACATTCCAATCTCCAAGGCTTTTTCTTGGTTGTTTTTTTTTTTCCCAGGCAATTGTTTTTTGCCCTGCATTGGAAATCGCTTGTTAGGATGGTGGGAAAGCAGAAAGAAGCCTTTGAGCCCCCTGGTTCAGTGGATGCAAAGCTCCAGCGTTCATTACCAAGATTAAAGGGTCTGGGATTTTCTAAGCAATTAAAACCCCTGCCTAATTAAGTCAGAGTTATTAAGCAGGATTCCAAGGGTTGCTGCTGGGGGCAGGAGATGGGGATGCGTCTGCAGCCCAGCTGAAAGCATAGGAGCCTGTAGGTCATTTCTTCAGCAAGGCAGAATAAATGAAGATGTACCATGACTCTATGAAGATGGAGAGCATGAGCTCCTTTAACGAGAGAGGAAAAACCAGCATCAACAGCCTCTTGCAGTTTACTAAGTCAACCATCCGACTACATGAGCAGTAAATCATCCAAACACTGAAATGCCCGTTGAGGGACAAAATATTCAGGCAGGTATTTCTGCACAAAAAAAAAGTAGGAAAACCAAAATACATCATTAAGTCGAAAAGAACAAGGGACCCCTCGAGTATCTTACAGCTACAGCAAGAATAATCTCAATATTTAAGAAACAGCACTGCTTGCTAGTTAAAAATGTTTTTTTTCTTTCCACCCTCCACAGCTGAATTTCTGCTGCCTGCGCCTCCCACCACTGGCAGCGGATGAAAGCCACTGCCAGGAGAGATGGAGCATGTGCTCCTGCTTTTGTCCTCCCCATCCTACTTTATCATCCCCTCCATCCGGACCAGTGACTTCCTCATCGCTCCCTCTCCCCCTGCTGCAAGGAAGGAGGGCATTGGAGCCCTCTTTTGCATCTTCTTTTGATTAACTTTATTTTTCACTCTTCCTTTGTTTTAAAATCAACAAATAAACCTCCCTACATTAATTATGCTTTTAAGTCTACTTTTTGCTGAGCAGCTAAGCCCCCTCTAGGATCACCTGGGCACTGAAAATGCAGGTCTGGGGGGGAAATCAGACATCCTCAAACCTAGCACCATGGCTGCCTTTCCCTGAGCCATATCCACAACTAAGAAAAGTTGAGCAAAACCAACAAAGATGGCCCAACCTTAAAAATACCCAGGTCTGGAGCGACTGGAATCTCTGCAATTCCTAATCCAGGCTACAAGTGTTTATAGAATTGTTTAGACTGGAAAAGGCCTTTAAGATCATGGAATCCAATGGTTCAGATATACAGATCTGGCTCCAGAGATATGTATCTACACACGCGAAGCCATAAATATATCTCTGTGTGTGTGTAAATATATTTCGGTACATATATTTGTATATATCCACGTGTCTATGTATATTTGTGTACCTATATATCTATACATTTATACACACACATGTGTATATATATATATATATATATATATCTCTTTGTGTGGGTAAACTGCCCTGCTTTAGGGACGAAGAGAGGATGGTCTCAAAAAACCTGGCACAATTTCATGCACCCACCCAATCGAGGTGACAGCATCCCGGTATTTCAGAGGCGCTTTTCAAACCACACTCCACTTGCAATTTAGCAGCTGCCTGAAAGGACTGGGTTTTAATTGACATAATTTTTATTGCGTCCAAAAGAACTCCAGAAATTCCCACGCGCTAAGGCAGTTTTGGGGCTCACCCCTCCCTCCCCACACCCCCAAGTTTTTTTGAAAACAGTCTCCCCCCCCCCTCCCTTTCTCCCCCCCATCCCATGCAGGAGAAAGCAGGGGGGTCCCCCACACCCCAAGCCTACCCAAAATCCCCACGGAAAGGGCAGTAGGTGCCTGCCTGCGCTTGCCAGCGGCCCCGCAGTGTGCTCAGGACCTTGCCCTCCAAGCTCTCCAGCTCCGGGAAGCCCAACTGGTTGAGGACCTCATAGACGCCAGCCACTGCCGCCACCTAAAAACAGAGGGAAAAGTGAAATTTAAACTCCCCTTTCATCATCTTCTTGGGTAAAGACACATCTGGAAGCTCCCTAGCATCTCCCTGCATCTAGGTACCCATGCGCAGCCCTCTTCCCCCAAAGATTTCCTCTAGCCAGGGTTTATACATTTTATAAGCCGCTTCCTCACTGCTGAGGTCAGCCAGCGCAGGGTTTTGTTGCCTTTGGCACCCTTCGACCACAAAGCTACAATGGTGCCTTGTTTTTTCCTAAAAATGCAGAGATTATGCGTCAGGAATGGAGGTTCTGGGGGTCAAAGGCTTCTTGTATCCGCAGGTTGGGTGTATTTCCACACCCCCTCCTCCTCTAGTAAAGATGGGCAAGGGGGGAAGGATGGGTGTAAACCCATGCAGTAAAGACACCGCATTTAAGACGCTGTGTTTAAGATGCTGCGTTTAAACCCATACATCCTGCATCACGTCACCAGCAAGCATTACACATCTCCACAGCCTCCGGCCATGCCGCCAGGCAATGCAAACACCAGCATAACCAGGATGCCACACCAGGGTGGGCACTGGCAAGCCCCGCCTTGCCCCAGCCCTCACTGCGGCCCCTTTCCAGCGAGATAGGACAGTGGGGACAGGGAGCGGAGCTGGCAGCTGCAGCTTTCATCTCCTGCCTGGCAGATCAAACATGCCAAGATGAATTAGCTGCTCTGGCAGAGGTGAGTGATGGGATGAAGATTTTCCCACAATGCTGCCCACTCAGTGCTGTATAAACCCAAAGAGAGAAAAAAACACTCATCTCTGTCTAATAACAATTTTTAAAAATATAATAAAAAGTAGGAAAAATAGGAATCTGGGGCCTCTTGCCCACCCTTCATTCCATTTTTTCAGTAGGCTCTCAATTCTGTCGGATGCCCAGCGCCAGCATATCCACCCTCCCAGACCCTCCCTGTGCCACCTGCCCCAGCCAGGGGAGACAAAGTGAGGCTACTTTTAATTATTCTTTTCTTTCACTCCCCTGACCAAACATTCTACTTTTAATATGCTGCAAAGAGATCAGAGGTGGGTTTGGGTGCAAGAAGAGCCAGCCAAGCTCCCCAAGCCAGGCAGAGGGCTCTGGGACAGGGTTGGCTGGTGGCCTCCCAGCCCAAAATGCTGCAATCATGACCAGCAGACCAAAATGAAATCCTGAGAAACTTAAGAGGAGAGAAGGGAGGTTTGGGATGGAAGGAGCATCCCATCCATGGAATGGGATGCCACCCATCTCCAGAGAACCTGTTTGGCTTTCCATGAAAGCCACTAGCCCTGCGATCATAGAATCATAGAATCTTTGAGGTTGGAAAAGACCCTTGGGATCAAGTCCAACTCTCAACCCTACTTTGCAAAGTTCACCCTTAAACCATATCCCCTAACACCACATCTAAACACCTTTTAAACATGTCCAGTGATGGCGATTCAACCACCTCCCTGGGCAGCCTATTCCAGTAGCTGACTACTCTTGCTGTAAAAAATTTTTTCCTAATCTCTAGTCTAAACCTCCTCTGTTGCAGCTTGGAACCATTCCCTCTTGTCACCTGTGAGAAGAGACCAGCACCAATCTCTACAATGTACTTTCAGGTAGTTGTATAGAGTGATAAGGTCTCCCCTCAGCCTCCTATTCCTCAAACTAAACAGTCCCAGCTCCCTCAGTCCTTCCTCATAAGATTTATTCTCCAGGCCCTTCACCAGCATCATTGCCTCCTCTGCACCAGCACCTCAATATCTCTCTTGTATTGAGGTGCTCCAAAACTGAGCACAATACTCAAAGTGTGGTCTCACCAGTGTTGAGTATAGGGGGATAATCACCTCCCTACTCCTGCTGCTCACACCATTTCTAATACAGGTCAGGATGCCATTGGCCTTCTTGGCCACCTGGGCACACTGCTGGCTCATATTCAGCTGCTTGTCAATTACAACTCCCAAGTCCTTTTCTGCCAGGCAGCTCTCCAGCCACACCTCCCCAAGCCTGTAGCGCTGCATGGGGTTGTTGTGGCCCAAGTGCAGAATCTGCTACTTCGCCTTGTTGTGAATCCCATACCATTAACATTGGCCCATCTATCCAACCTTTCTAGATCTTTCTGTAGACCCTCCCTTTCCTCATGCAGATTAACAGTCCCGACTAATTTGGTATCATCTGCGAACTTACTGATGATACATTCTGTGTCCTTATCAAGATCATCAATAAAGATGTTAAACAATAACGGTCCCAACACTGAGCCATGAGGAACACCACTTGTGACCAGCCACCAGCTGGATTTAACTCTGTTGACCACCACTCTTTGGGCTCATCCAGCCAGCCAGTGCTTGATCCAACAGATTGTATGCTCATCTAGGCCATGAGGAGCAAATTTTTTCATAAGAATTCTATAGGGAACAGTGTTGAATGCTTTTCAAAAGTCCAGGTAGACAATATCCACAGCCTTTCCCTCATCCAACAGTCAGGTGATCTTGTCATAGAAGCAGATCAAGTTCATCAGGCAGGACCTGACTTTCATAAACCCATGCTGATATGGGAGCTCTCTTGGAGAGAAGGGATGACATACAATGATGTCACCAACAACCATATGGAATCATATATAAAAATGACAGGGGTCTGCTTTCTAGTGCCCTGTAAATACAAGATTGAGCAAGGTCTTGCTGGTGGCTCAGGTGGGGAGAACCTTACCTCGCACATCCAGAGGCTGAAAGGCCGCTGCCATGAGTCCTTCTTCTCCAGATGCAGGTAAGCATTGAAAAGGATCAGGTAGATGTAGCGCTCCAGGTACTGCAGGCTCCTCAGCTGCAGCGTCCACCTCTTCTTCTCATCCTTGCCCAACCTCCCCTGAAAGGAACAAGAACTGGCTGAGATGCTCTTGGTAGCCACTTTGGGAGAGCATCTGAGGGGCAGCTCCTGCACACATTCCCCATCTGCAGACCTGCTCTGCATCCCATAGGAGATGTCTGGTGGTGAAGGACCCATGAAGACCTCTCTCATGCTAAGGAAAAGCTCTATATACCAGCCCTCCAACCTTGTTATCCCTCACTGAGAAGCCTAGTCCAGCCTGTAGTCCCCACCTTGCCTCCAGCCAAGGAAGGAGGACCACTTTGGGGATGAAAAAAATAAGCGCATTCTTCCAGCCCACTCCTGTGGTGGCTTGGCAGTCCAGGCTCTCATTACCTTGTGGTTTCCAGCATACAAAAACTTCCCATTTACCAGGCAGACCTCACAAATAGATGAGGGATCACTAAATGCACGATGGGGGTGTGTGCCCAAGGAGCCAGGAACTGACACCCAGGTACGAATCATAGCTGAAACCATGAGCTCCTGGATGGCAAAGCATATCCCCAGGAAAAAACACGTTCCTTTTCAACATCCTTTAGTCAGATTCAGCCTCCAACAGAGGAGGAGAGGCCACAGCAGCCACCCAGCACCGTACACTGAGGCTGATAGCCATCGCACCTCCTACTATTATTTTAATTTTTTTATATATTTTTTTAATATTAGAATTTTATATTTATTCCAGTTATTTGTTATATATAATATATAATTTTAATATATTTTAAAAATTATTATAGTTGTTATTTCAACAACAGCTAACAGTGATGCCCCTTGCAGGTAGTAATAAATAATAAATAAGGAACAAACAGCCAGCCAGCCTAAGAGCCCTAATCCCATAGTCAATCCCACTGCAAACCCCCTCGACCATCCCAAAGAGCAGTAATTCCTCGCCCTGGTGTCAGCACCAACCCACTCTCAAGGACAAGCTCACTCTGCATTTTCTAGGGCACACAAATAGTTCCACCCATGAGCTTTAGGGGTGTCTCCTCTGCATGTGTGTGCCAGTATTTGCAGAGAGCAGATCCTATTATCCTATTATTCATCACATTGTTACATTATCCTATTTTTATTCTATTCTTCTATAATCCTCTTTATTTTTATCCCACTACTCTATTATCTTTTTATTCTATTCTACTTCACTCTACTCTATTATCCTATTATTCATCATTACTCTATTATCCTATTTATTTCTATTCTATTACCCTATTATTCATCATTTTATTATATTCTCCTATTTAACCTCATCCTATTATGCTATTCATCATTTTATTCTCCTACCATTTACCTTTCATCCTATTATTTCTTACTTTCTTATATACTCTTATNTGAAAATGAAATAAAACCCCCAACCACCCCAGGCGCAGCCAGGTGAGATTACTTGGCCAGGGTCTTCCTCCTAGGAACCCCCTCGTAATGCATAAAGGAGAAAAATAAAATAATTTATGCCCAATAATTTCACAGTAGCTATTGCTGCAAATAGTCAGTCTCTGGAAGTTCTTCCCACAGAGCTCACGTCTTGTCTCCCACCCCAAAGAACCACAGAAGACCTCATGAACCAAGAGGCAAACGCCCAGGGAGTCATGGATGTTACCGAGTGATTAAACGCTTTTGGGTTTCTTCTCCTGGTCAATTTTTCAGGGCCGTTATGTGAAAACAGGGGTCAGTGGCAGCTGTGGGCAGGACCATCACTAGTAGGGACGTGGGTTGAGCCAGCCCAGGCAGGGACAATGCTAAGCGCCACACTTAGCCCTTTAAAGACTCCATAAAATGGTCACACAGCTTAAAAAAAAACCACCCAAAATCTTATAAAAGAAAAAAAAAAGTCCTTTCTCCCCTTCATTGGCTCTACAGAAGCTCCCACATAAAACCAGGCTGCAGGCACAGATAGGTCCCCTCCCAAGCTTGGAGGAGCCTGAGGAGCCTCTGGAGCTGGGAGTGGAGCAGGATGGACCAGCCCTGCCCTCTGCCGGCTGCACGCCACTGGATGGTTGGGATGCAGGATGCTGGGATGCAGGACAGTGCCAGACGGGCGGGATGCAGGATGGGACACGGGATGGCACTGGACAGGCAGGATGACATCAGATGAGCAGGATGCTGAGTGGGATATAGCATGCTTGGATGGGATGGCACCAGGCAGGTGGGATGTGGGACAGCACAGGATTGAATTGCTGTGTATATGGCACTGGGTGACCATGCCCAGAAGAGTGCTGGCACTCCTCTGGTGACATGCCAGAAAGCTTCAGCCCAAGAAATCATCGAGCTTCAGCCAGGCTGGTCCCAGAGCCCAGCTGCACCCTGTGGGATGAGGTGCTAAGGCCGCAGGCAGCCCCAAGTTGATGGGGAAGAGGATCTGCTCACCTGCCGGTACGTGCAGATAATGATTTCTCGGAGGTGGTAGTGCATGGGTGTCATGGTCTCACTGACAGTGTCCAGGGCCATGTCCACCTCCTTCTTCATCCGGTGACCATCAGGCAAGAGCTGGACTACCTTCATCACCACCTGGAGCATGGGCAGAAGCAGCAGGGGCTTCAGCAGGTGCTTCCTTACCTCAACCCCACTGCTTCGTCCCTGATTGGGAGAGGAACCGACCCATCCAAACAAGCAGTTGTGGGTAAGGTAGCAAGGAGTGGGTTCAGTGAGGGACCCCAAAACCAGAGTCAGGGCCACAGACTCACCTCAAACTCCCCTTTGGTGTACTTGGCGTCAGGCACGCTCACGATTTCCTCCTCGCTCATCTCGGGGATTCCCTGCGGCAATCAGAGAGGATCATGCTATGAGGGGGTACACAGCCCTGTCCTTGCTGCCCAACAGCTGAGCAGAAAAGCAGACCCCAAGCCCAACCCACCAGGACCCCAGGCATCTTCCACCTTCCCTCTGCGTGGGCAGAGAAGCCCAAAATTTTGCCCCCACCATCTGCTCTGCAAGGAGGGCGACACATCTCTCCTGCCCTTAACCCTTCATCTTCAGGAATGAGGTAAAAACTCACCAGGTATGCACCCACACATCTCCTGGAGATCGCTGGATGCAAGGCATAGCAAGAGGCCAATGTACAGGTGTCCACAGCCCACTCTGACCCTCCCCACACTTATATTAACCCTCCCATTGTGCGACAGCTGCTGCAGGCTGTGTTGAGCTTCCTGGCAGCCCTTGCTCCAGCCTGACCCCTAGGGAGAGCTGCAGACCCTGGTACCCACATTGAAGTGCCAGAGAGTGAGGACAGCGATGACCATGGCTGTGGTGGTCCTGCCCCGACCGCTGGAGCAGTTGAAGACGAAGGCTGCTCGCGAGTCTTCAGCCAGGGCACTCTTCATCACCTCCAGCAGCCGGTCAAAGTCCTGCCGGGGGCAAAGCCCGTAGCATTCATGGATGCAGCCTGACACAGGTCAGCACAGGCTGCCCACCTCCCTTCCCCACCATGGGATCCTCCTTGTTTTACAACCTCCAGGCCAAAATCCATAGCTTCTTGCTGTAGGATCCGGCCCAGCAACCTCCCCCCCATCCCTGGCTGGCACTCAGGGTCTCCGTGCAGCATCTTCAGTGGATCCTCCCTACCCAACAAGCACACTGCCATAGCCCCAGGGTTAGGTGGCACCGAGCACCCAGGCGGCATTGGAGAGATGGCACCACCCCGTCTCCAGGGTACCTGTTCCTTGGGAGCACAGAAGTCGGGGATGGGGATGCGGCAGTAGGTCAGCCCCTGGTAGGCATTCTTCTGCTGGCTGAATATCTCCTGCATGGTCAGGCAGCTCTTGAACATCTTCATCTGCTTCTCTGCCTCCAGGTATACCTCTAGCCATTTCTGGCACTTCAGCAGGTCACCCTTCAGGGTAGCCTCTAGTTTCTGCAGACGATGGAGAAATCCTTCCCGTAAGAGCCACTCCTCTTAATTTTTGCAGGATTTTGTGCGTTTTTTTAAATGCAGGCTGACATCTCTCTCAAACACTCCATAGACAACTCAAAACCCCACACCAGGTCCTGGCCATTGCTTCTGCCCAGAACCACGGGTTCCCACCATGCTTGATGGCAGCCTCAGGAGCATCATCTCCCACCACCCTGGGCAGCTCCTCTAGGCAGCTGCGCTGCTGCTGGCAGCCAAGCTCCTCCACTGCCTGTCTCCTCTGGAAGCCCTCCTGGTAACATCTGCTCTTCTTTCCCTGGGTGCCTTTTACCCTCACTCTCAAGCCGCACTATAAATTCTCTTGGGTAGCATCTCCACTTTGCTCCACCTTTCCAAACTCTTAAACAGTGACAGTGAAGTCAGAAGGACTCCCTGATTTTAGCAGTATGATAAAGAGCAGGTGGACCACCTCGTTTTGCATCAGCTGGTTTGTCCCCACCCTCCAGCAGATGCAGAGGGCACAAGCCAAGCATACAGATCCAATATGACCACTGCCCCTTATTGCCAGAAGAAAAAACAAAACCCTAAGCAAGCATCTTCAGGGGGGTGAAGGACTATCAAAGCCTGTGGGCATCACCCACAAGGGCTCCTGGCAGGGGGAGATTAGCCCTTCCTGGCTGGGTAGGAGCTCACCTCCAGCTGCTGGGGTGAGGCAGTGGGCACAGGGATCAGCTCCTCCAAGTGCCCAGGCTCCCGCAGGGTATAGATCTGCTCGTTGCCCTCCAGGACCACTTCTTCCCTGAGGTTGATCCACACAATGCGGGCATGCTTCCTCTTGGCATCCGTCAGGTATTGCAGGACATTCCCCAGGGTCTAAGGGAAAGGGTGGGTAAGGGTGATGGGTGGGCTCGGAGCCCATTGCAAGTGACCCTGCCTGCCGTGGGCTGCGTGCCCCTCACCTTGGAGCTGGGCTGCGCTGTCCCATAGACAGGCATCTTAGGGACCCGTCGGAAGTTGGCCACGTTCATCTCCTTGGCAGTGCTCAACACATCCGGGCAGAAGCGTTCATCCACCACCTGCAGTGGAGCAAAGCCTGGCCAAGGGGTGCACCTCTTGGTATTTTACCTGCCCCCACCCCACCCACAGGTTTGAAGTGCAGGTTCCCAGCACACCACAACCTCTCAGGAGGTTCCCTGGCTCAAGTCCCCATACCCTTGCAACAGTAGCAAGCCCAGACTCAAAGCTACACAGCCACATTGCAAAGGTGGGAGATACTCTTCTTGCAGCAAGATCATGTCAAAGCAGCAGCAAGGCACCAACAGCTCTGGCTTCCTTCACCTCACCACAGGTGAGGACCACCAGGAAACACGAAGCTGCAGCTAAGGCAGCAACTTAGGCTCATGCCTTGGGGTGCTCCAGCATCCCGGTACCCTGGGTCTGCAAGGCTGGGCATATCCATGTGCACAGGGGGTCTCTGGCCACACAGAATCACAGACTGGCTTGGATTGGAAGGGACCTTTAAAGCTCATCTAGTGCAGCTCCCCTGCAGGGAGCAGGGACAGCTTCAACTAGAGCAGGTTGCTCAGAGCCCCAGTCAACCTCACCTGCAATGGGTCCAGGGATGGGGCATCAAACACCTCTCTGGGCAACCTGGGTCCTGGATGCCAAGGAGCTGCCAGCCCCATTCCCAAATCCAGGATAAGGACTCACCAGCACTTGTGTCCCCTTGGTGATGAGATCGCCAGTGATGGTGAGCTCCGACAAGTTCATCTCAGCCTGCAGTCGGTAGAGCTCAGGGTGCCGGCACATCCATCTGCTGAAGCTGAGGGCAAAGCCCAGGGGGTACTGCCGGCAAGGGGCCAGGGGGATGCGCCATCAGCCTGGGCTCACACCCCTTGTCCAGAGGCAAGCCACAACCCCATCGAAAAAAACCTGCATTTCCTAGGGAAACTCAGAGATGGAGACCTTGTCCCTCCCACTACCCAGGGAAGCCAAAGGAAAAAAAAAAGAGCAATGGAGGGATTTTTAGGTTGGTGGGGTGATTCTTACCTGCTCGTGAAGGTAGTAGTTGAAAGCAATCAAGTAGAAATAGCGTTCGAGGCTCTGCAAAGTCCTCAGGAGGAAACAATCTTTGGTGCTGCTCCCCTGAAGTAAAGAGAGGTGGGATTTGGGATGTTCAGTGCTGACCAGTCCTGCAGACCCCAGCAGACTGGAAGGATGGGAAAAAGCCCTACACTTTTTAACTTCTGGCTAAATCTACAAGACACCAGCAAGTACCAAACAGACCTGAGATTTTGGGAGGTGGTTTGGAGTAGTTTTTTGGGGAGGAAGAGCAGCAGAAATGCCACATAGAGCACTCAGAAGGGTTTTTTACATATTACACTCACTCAACTAAGCTGTTCGTTTGGAAAGAAACCATTTCCAAATGAGAATAGCAGAGGGAAACCTACAAATCTCAATTCAGAATACAGTTTTTTCATGCCTTTGCTCTTTGGTTGTTTGGGGTTTTTTAAGATAAAACATTTCAAGGTTTCCATATTAAATGATGCTTAAAAGACATAAATTTGCATTTCAGCTCAAACAAAACCTTCCCTTTGGCCCAAGGACACACCGGGAGTGGTTCCAACCAGACCCAAAGGGTGTTGCTGTCCCAGGACACTGTCCAGATGCTACTGGGACACTCAAACTCAAGAGGATGGGGTTGGTGAATGCCAGGTCCTGCTCCCATCCCAGCCACCTCCATGGCCTTTGGCCAAGATGCTTGAGCAGCAGTACCCCTGGGGAGAGAGGTCCCCGTGCCAGCAGTGCCATGGGTAAGGATTCAAGGAGCCTGCTGGAGACATCGCCACCCAGCCCCCATGTTCTGGGTAACAGAAGGAATGGTCAGAGAGCTCTCAGGGACCCACCCCCCATGTGCCTTTAAAGCCCAGTGGGACCAAGAGGACCCCCTCAAGGGTCAGCATCTCATGGGGGGTGGCAAATCCCAAAATGATGGGTGGCGCTAGACAAACTTAATTAAGAGCCAAACAAGCTTCCTAAATAGAGACATAAGCCACACGCCCTGCAATACACTCCACTGCTTTTTTTGTTTGTTTGTTTTTTTACACCGAGAGTGGCGAGAGCCTTGCCCAGCTGCCCAGAGAGGTGGTCAATGCCCCATTCCTGAAAACTTTCAAGATCAGGTTGGCCAGGGCTCTGAGCAACCTGATGATGCCTATCTAGATGGCTTCAACCATGCTCTCGTCCTCTTCACCTTCATCATTACTCAAACCAGGCACATATCTCAACACTGATGTCTCCTCCCAGGGATGCAAGCTCAAACTCTCAGGATATTCCATAACTCAGAAACCACCTCTACGCTGCCTTGGGTCAGGGTTTCATACATTGGAGCATCGCATCCAACAAACAAACCTGTAGTGCCAACACCAACAAAGGAGCACCCAGTACGGGGTCCCTAAGCACCCCTAGAGAGCCAGTCACGACCCCCTCCCCAGCGCACGATGGAAAATCCTGTAAGATGCAGCTGTATACGTACAGGAGTCAGCTTGGCCAGTGGGCTTTGCACGTCTCTGACATTACATGTCTGACTCATGAATATTTACTCATTCTCTGCAATAGAGATCTGGCCCACTGTCATTTATCAAGAGGCAAGGCAGTGGGATTTGCTCTGGGAACTCAAAACAAAGCCTTTGAGGATGGAGCCGTGTTGGGGTTTTCCAGTGGAGCAGCACTTCATCCCTGAGCACTTGGGTTCCTGCGGTACAAACCATCTCTGGGCTTTCACCGAAGGTAAAACTAATTATTCCCCAGAAATAAGCTTGTTGATGAAAAGGGGGATGATCTGTCCACATTTCAGCCATGAAGAGCTGGGTACCGCCAGGGTCTGGTGGTGTCTCAGCATCACTCACCGGGGTGCACTCACCCAGCATCATCATCACTTAAGGACTTAAATCTCCACTTCTACTCATCAACACAGGGCAGAAACTCACAGCCCACCATGAGTCACTCCCCCATGCCCAGAAAAGCCCCAAAATCAAGTGGGGCAAAGCCTCCAGGTACCACCAGCAGCCCTTCCAGCCCTACCAAGTCCAGGTTGGATTTTTCAATGGCCAAGCACCAGCCCTCTCCTCTCCTCATCCTCTACGCTCCCCCCAACACATTTTCCTGGCTGCTCGCCATCGTTTAAACATGCTCTCACTACACGCAGACTTCAAATAAACACTCCCTGCAGCTAATTTACAGCAGTCTCCCCGCTGTTGAGAATGACACAGAGCAGCCTTCTCCAGAAGGGAAGAGTCAGGGAAAGACTTTCAGACAGTGGGAAAATCCCCTGCCTCATGCCCAAGCTTCCTCTGCTACACAAGAGAGCACCTGCCATCACATGAGCAGCACCAAACATATCCAAATCGCCCAGAAAAGGGACAGAGGAGGTAAAATTTGGGGTCAAATGGTAAAAAAAGTGACAGTAAATGCTTTATATTCCCCATTGCTGGATCATTTTCATGGTGCTTTTCTGTTCCAGCCAATTTGCTTTGGCCACACAGCATCTCGTTTTAGAGTGCCCTTTACAACCAGCCCCAGCATTTCCACTCCACATCAGCATTTAACTAGGAAAATTCATCTTCAGAGAGGCTGGTATCAGGGCTGCACTTCTACCTGAGGACCCTCCATCCATCGCCTGGTGAGGAGCTGTCTGGTTGGACAAGGGGACCATGGCTTTGCAGTGTGGAAAATCACCCTGATGGCTTCTAAAGACAAAGTGTGTGTGGCGGGGGAAATCCAGACAGATAAAAGCTTGACCATGGGTGACTATATTTCACAGAATCACAGACTGGTTTTTGTTGAAAGTGACCTTTAAAGGTTTCATAGAATCATAGAATAGTTTGGGTTGGAAGGGACCTTGAAGATCATCTAGTTCCAATCCCCTGCCATGGGCAGGGACAGACCAGGTTGCTTAAGGCCTTGTCTAACCTGGTCTTGAACACATCCAAGGATGGGGCATCCACAACTTCCCTGGGCAACCTGTGCCAGTGTCTCCACCCTTACTGCAAAGAATTTCTTCCTGACATCTAGCGGAATCCTACCCTCTGCCAGCTTGAAACCATCACCCCTTGTCCTATCACTGCAAGCCCTTGCAAGCAGCCCCTTCCCAGCTTTCCTGTAGGCCCCCTTCAGATATTGGATGGCAGCTATAAGGTCTTCCTGGAGCCTCCTCTTCTCCAGGCTGAATGAACAGTCCCAACTCGTTCAGCCTGTCTGTGTGAAGAGGCGCTCCAGCTCAAGGCCATCTAGTCCAACCCCTCTGCAGGGAGCAGAGACAGCTTCAACTAGAGCAGGTTGCTCAGAGCCCCAGCCAACCTCACCTGCAGTGGTTCCAGGGATGGGGCATTGACCACCTCTCTGGGCAACCTGGGCCAGGCTCTCACCACGTTAAGTGTAAAAAATATCTTCTTTCTCTGTAGTCTCAATCTGCCTGTTTTGGTTGAAAAACATCGCCCCGTGTCCTGTCACAACAGGCCCTGCTAAAAAGACTGTCCTCATCTTTCTCATTAGCCTCTTTACAGGAAAATCTCTAAACAACAATCTCCCCCCAATTCCCACGGACTTTTGCCAGCCAGGCTGGTGTGGATTTTCCAAATCTAGAGCTGATGAAACCAGAACACAGGATATTATTTGTCCCCCAGGTCATCTCCCAGAAGCAGCAATGAAGCCCAAACCAGCCAGCTTTCCCCAAATCCCAGCCTGCTCAATGTTACGGCTCTTCAAGGATTGGGAAAAAACCCAAACAAAACAACAACAGAGAAAAGCTCCACAACCTTCCAGGTGTCACACCTCTGGGAAATTTCCAGCTCACAGGAAGCTTTGGATTTCCAAAATTTATATTCTTCTCATCCAAGTGCAAAAACAGCTTGATAAATGACCCTGAGCAGGCAGCCTGCATCCAAGTGATCCTCTAATTAGCATACCTGGATCTGATAGTCCTCCCCCATCCCTTCCAGCTTCTTCTTGTACTCGTAGATGGCTTCCTTCATGTCGTGCATCTCCGAGCAGGAGGCAATGGCACCATCCACCTTGTGAGGAGCATGCAGAAAGCTGTTCAGCGAGCCCTGGATGAGGGGGACTGATCCAACCCCCTCCCACTCAACCCACCGGGTGTTTCACCGGCACCCCCTTACCTCCTCGACTATCTGTTGGCCTTTGGGGACCATCTCAATGAAGGTCTGAATGACTCGAAGCCTGTCCCTGTGAGACATCTTAGTATGGTAGGGAAGGCTAGGGAGGGAGAACGAGGAGATCAAACCAGCACCAGGGATATGGGCAACCCACCTCCCCAGGCCCCGGGGGCTGCCGCACTTACTCAGGCTTCTGGGTGGCTCCTCGGTGGTGGTGGAGGACAAGCGTGCCCATGGCCATGGCCAGGTTGGTCCTGCCCACACCAGTCTGGCAGCCAAAGAGCAGCGCCGGCGGGTGTCTGCTGGAGTCCCGCAGCAGCAGGCTGGGGCTTTCCTAGGAGGGACACACAGAGGGATGGGGACCACAGGGAGTTACAGGAGAGCCGGCTCTGCCACCACGGTGGCCAGGGTGGGGGTGATAGCCCTGCCCAGGTGCAGAGGGGTAGGTGGCATCTCCCCTTTGCTCACGGGATGGTGTGGATAGACAGGCAGTCAATTCACTGCATCTCCCTTCCCCATGCCCTCTCCAGCCGCCAGCAAATGTTAGCCTGTTTATCTCAGAGATATTATGACCATCAGCCCCCAAACCACTGAGATTTCAACTCCTAGGCTAAAATAAAAAGAGACACACCCTGCCACCAAAAGCCTTTACACCAAATCTAGATCATTTCTGGATCCTAAGCAACCTGCTCCAGTTGAAGCTATCCCTGCTCACTGCAGGCAGGCTGTACTAGATGACCTTGAAAGGTCCCTTCCAACCCAAACCAGTGATTTCTCACAAACTGATTTAGGAAAGAGACACCTGCACAGGGATGCTGGGAGGTGGAGAGAGATGGTCACCTCCAGCCATAGCTAGGCACAAACAACTGTGCAACACAGATTTCTCCAGCAGGGTCTACAGCAATAGGAACGGGATGTGATCGCAGGCACAGGCATCCTCTAACAGGCAGCATAAAGCCAAAACCAGAAGATGGTCTCAAGGAGTCACACTCCCCGATGTGACACACTTGGCCAGGCACAGGAGCAAATCCCAAACCCATGTGGCCCCACAGATCAGGCACTTTTCCTCAGCTTACCCTGAGGAACTGGATGAAGGTGTCGAACTGCTCCTCCAAAGGGGCTCCTTCGGCAGGCAGCGGCAGCCGGTGGTACCTGCCCAGCACAGCGACAGCCCGTGTTAGAAGTAGAGGGCCATGGCAGGGCCTTCATCCTCACTGCAGTGGAGGATATGTGGCTTAAGAGGGCATCAAGAGCCCAGCTTGTTAAAGCAAAGCCACCAACTGCATGTGACGAGGAGAAGGAGGAAGAAGGGCAGCACCTGTAGGAGGGCAGCAGGAAGATGGGTCTGCGGTAGACCTCCTCCATCACCTGGATGTCCTCCTCGCACTTCACCCGCACAGTGTGGGGCTCATCCCACAAGCGCTCAATGTCATTGTAGACATAGTACGTGCTCTCACTCAGCTGCGCGAAGTCGTGGATCTAGCAGNTGATCTTCAAAATTAGCCCCAAAAAACCTCTGAGGTGCCCAAACTCCAGGCTCAGTGTGGGGCAGCAGCAACGCTCTGAGCAGCCTGCTGTAGTTGAAGCTCTCCCTGCTCACTGCAAGATGGTTGGACTAGATGACTTTTAGAAGTGCTTTCCAATCTAAACAAATCTACGATTCTCACCTGCACAAGGTAGTGTTCCAGTGTGGCCTCAGAGATGCGTCCAACTGTGTAGTTGGCCTTCAGCAGGTCATCATGGATCTGAAACTCCTCCCTGCAGTTGTACCTGCAAAAGCCACACAAGGGTGGGTAAAGGGAAAAAAATAACAGCATAGGTAAAGATAGGACTAAATGACCTTTAAAGGTCCCTTCCAACCCAACACATTCTGTGATTCTATGCTAAGAAAGATGGGGACAGACTTTTTAGCAGGGCCTGTTGTGACAGGACAAGGGGTGAAGATTTTCAACTATAGAGGAGGAGATTCAGACTAGAGAGAAGGAATAAATTGTTTAAGCAGAGGGGGGTGATAGCCTGGCCCAGGTTGCCCAGAGAGGTGGTCAATGCCCCATCCCTGGAACCACTGCAGGTGAGGTTGGCTGGGGCTCTGAGCAACCTGCTCTAGTTAAAGCTGTCCCTGTTTCCTGCAGGGGGGTTGGACTAGATGACCTTGAAAGGTCCCTCCCAACCCAAACTGTTCTATGATTGTAAGACTTGAAAAAAGCAATATTCAGGGAAGAAGGTGAAGAAAAATAGAGGTCTGGAGTTACAAGAAGCTGCCGAGGACTTACGTGATGACCACAGGCGCCACTTTGTTGGTGATGATGGACTTGGCCTTGCTGTTGTGGAGCCCCAGGGTCTGGAAAGAGTGGATGCTGATGGAGCGCTGGTCCTCCATGCTGCCGTTGCCTGGTGTCCCGCTCTCCGGGGGAGATGCTAAAACTGCCTGCTGTGCCGCACTGGCCGTCGTACCCATCATCTGCAGGTGGCTGCGTAGGGATGGGGAGGTGGGCAGAGACTGGAGGGGAAACAAGAAGAGAGGAAGAGGGAGGAGGAATTTTTGTTTTGTGCCTGTTTTAGGAAGGGAAATTCCCATCTGGGTGCAGGGCACCCTCTCCCCAACCCCCCCAATGACTAGCGAAGAAACAATGAGGTTGGAACTAGATGATCTTTAAGGTCCCTTCCAACTCAAACCATCATATGATTCTAAATGCCAACCCAACCCTTTCCCTCCCACTCCTCCAAAGTGCTTTCTTCCTTCCTCCCTGTCATGTGGCTCCCCCCATCTGGGAGGGCTGACACATGGAACAGTCAAAAGAAGGGCTGAGGATTGGGGTGGGGGGAAGGCAAAATGTTGGATCCGGCCCCTTCAAATCTGCTTAGTCAGCAGATGGCACTGTGAAGGGACACAGCCTCATTCCCTGCTTTCCCAGTGCCTGCAAACTCTTCCAGGATCCACCCTACGCCATGCAGAAAATGCTTGAGCAGCAAGAAAATATGGCTAAATATTGGGGCATGGCTGGGGCAGCAAGCAAGGCCCAGGGAGGTTGCTCCCTGGTCCATGCTATGCATGCATGTGCATGCACACGTGCATCAATGCATGTGCAAGCCGAGGAGGAGACAGAGAGGGGGGTTATGAAGTACCTGCATGCAATTTTGGCATGCTCAAAAGTTGCAGGAGGCAGCCAAGAGGAAAAATGCCCCCCCTGCCCCAAGCAATAAATAATCCTGAGAAATCCCCTTGGTCGCCCATCAGGAGCCTGGAGGCAGTGGGATGAGGGATTTCCTCCGGCTATTAGTGGGTAAATCTGAAAGCCACTGCCTTTAAAGCAGCCAGTTATTCCCATTCTGGAGAAACACCCACACCCCGGGGGGGGGGGGGGGGGGCGCACGATACACACACCCTAACTGAAAGCAGACACAACCTCCCTCACCCCCAAGGAGTACACCCCTAAACAAGGATGAAGGCAGAAGGGCCAGCCCAGGGCAGGGGTTGGGCTGCCAGGACCATCCCACCACACTCCACTGGTCAAGGACAATGCAACAACTGTCTGCCGGATCCTGGTGACCAAATGAAGTAAGATGGCAAGGGGTTAGCCTGAAAAAACCTCTCTGCTCAATCCCTGCTGAGACAGTCTCCCATCAAATCTCTAATTTGTACTGAATGCCACAATACGAATAACCCTGGCAACACGCAAAGTAGGGTCACTACCTGCTTGGCAGTGATGCCCAGTACTGGGAAACCCACGGTGGCTTTAATCCAGCCTTCGAAACTGCTTCCTGCTGCCTCACAAGCACAACAGAATCAGTCCCAGGGAATGCAATGCCCCCAGCAGCTGCAAATGCTTCAAGAGGGGGGGAAAAGCCTCTGGAAAATGTGCTATTTCAAGACAGCCATGCCCCAGCACAGATTTTCCCTTCCTCCCCATCCTCCTTCCCTGCTCTGCAGAAAACTTGTTGCTCTACCATGAATTTTCTGCATCATTAGGCAGCCTAGCTTCTTTTACAGGAGAGAGAAGGGGAAAAGAAAAAAGTTGTTTCAGGGCAGTGCCATTTCGCCAAGTCACCTTATACATTTCTTTCTCTTGGGGCAAAAAATAAAGCAAAATATTTTTTAAAAAAATGAATTACATATATATATAGGCAAGTTTTAAGTGTTTCAGAGCAGGCACTCGTGACTTTAGAGAGCTCAGCCAGCAAGCAGGAGCAGGGCGTTCAGCCAGGACACTTTTTTGCCTTATTTTGGTCAGAATGGGTACATCTTTTCAAAAGCAGCCAGTGCAGCCCAATGAACCATACCAATCTCTCTGGGTTTGCTCCAGCATCCTCATGCTGGGGGACAGACACCCCCACAACTTGCAAGCAGGTGCAGGCAGCTTCTGTATTTCCTTTGTTCTCCTCCCCTCACCACCACAGTCGCCCACCTTCACTGTAAATCCCCCAGGGATATTTTTCTTTCCCCAAAAAAAACACACTGGCAAATAACAGACATAAAAGACGCCAAGCAGATTTGGAAATGGTCTTTCAAACCAGAAAATGAATGGATAGAGGAAGTCACATTTCAGCTCCTTTCTCTGCCTCAGCTGGGCAGCAAAAGCAAGAAAAGTACGGAAATTACCCAAAATGGGTGCTCTGAGCAATCGCGGGAACTGCTCTAAAAAAACACGAGAAGAAGGAAGCATTAGGGTTTTCTGTACAGGATCAGCTATTTACTGGTACTGCTGCATCCAATGGAACCTGGAGGGCTTATACTCTCCCAGTGCCCAACATGCGAGCTGGGACGTGAAATGGGATGGGTTGGGGAGCAAAACTCTATCCCAGGAAACCAGATAAAATGAACTTGCCTGAAAACTCTCCCAAATATCGCTGGTGGTTGTGACAAGAAGTGACGGAGCTGCCATCACAGGCCAGCCAAAGTGGACAGAAACCCAGGGACCAGCCTGAGAGGGACTAGCCCACCAAAGGGCTCTGGATTAGCCCAAATATCAGCATTTTTGAGCATCCCTTCCCTTGCACAACACTGTATTGAGAGGTTTCCTTTCCAGGATCCAGAGACAAGCTCCCCTGCATGACATCCCTGCCTCCTGCCTGTATCTTCTCCCCAGGGTGAGAGGATGAACCCCAGCGATACTCACCCAGCCAGCTCCTCCCCTTGCTGGCATCCACAGCCCTAAACTCAAGGACCTAAAAGCCAAGCCCAAGATAAATCATGACTGTGGCTTGTTAACAAAGAGCCCATTTTCTCCTCAGCTGCAAAAAGAACTGACACCCTACAAGTGTGTATCCCTCTCGAACAAACCAGCACTGTTCTTCTCCAGGTGTTTTGCCTAAATTCAAAGCTCCAGCAGCCACCGGTTAATTATTCCTGCTGCCTAACCAGAAAGCAAAGCCTACGGGTATGCAATGGATGAATGCTTCCCTTCCCTTGCAGGTCCTCACCCCACAGAGTCCAGGGTGGATGGGGACAACATGCGGCATCTCCCATATAAGTCACGACGACTGACAGCACTCAGCTCCTCACCGCCCCACCTCACAGAGCTGCTTCTCTCTCCCGCTGCACAGCATGAGGGAGCATGAGGGTTATTCCCGTGGCCAGGGGACCTGGCAAGGACTCAAGGCCAGAGCAAACAATGGACTAAATATAGCAAGGGGCGGCCAGGCTGCAGCAGCAGGATGCATCTGCCCCGGCCGCTCCGATGAGGAGGAAGCATGCACTTGCCCAGCCGCCTCATTGTCAGCAGGAAATCAATCCAATAAATCTCCCTCTGTGCATCCTCGGGTTATTTTATCAATGGTTTGCTGTTTCTGTGAGTTGTTTTTTCTTAAATAAAATGCAAAGCCCTTCATGAAGTAGCAGCAATCGCAACATCCTCCTAAGGCATCCATTCCTCCCCTGGGGCACCGGTCAGCTTCTCAACAGCAAGTCAGCACAGATATATCCATAAGGGTCCGGGGGGTACCCAGCACCACTGACCCAAGCAGGGCAGGCAGGAAACAGCGCAGCAGATGGCAGGAAAGCCCAGTGCTGCAGGAGCGGCATCACCAAACCCCAGAGGAAGCACCGGAGCCGAGCCTCTCACCCCAGCATGCTCTTTAACCTTCCCCCCCCCCCAAAAAAAAATCAGTGAAAATAAAAACACACAAACAGCAAGAGCTTTTCCAGTGGAGCCACTGTGTGTCAGGAGATATGGCAGAGCGCAGGCTGCATGGGAACTGGGCTCCTGTTGTTGCAGGTGACACCGTAAGGAAGCAGCTTGGCTTACCAAAAAAAACATAATAAAATAAAAAGGAAAGGTGAGAAGTAGCATTAAGCTGCGGTTTACTTGAAAATACATTGTTCGCCCACTGAGCTGCAAGCGTGAAATAAGGCAAGGAAGCAAGGCAACCCAAAATGCCTTAAACTAACCCAAAAGTGCTTTACAATGAGGAGGAAAACACTCTGGAAAGCCAAGTTTGCAGCAGACAGCTCTGATTTTACAAGTTTCAATTGGTTTATTATGACTTTTAAAGATGTCCTCCATTCTGATAGGCTCCAGGCTCCTCAGAGAGTCAGCACCAACAGCCAAAACTAAACTAAATAAGCAGCTTTTCCTAGAAAGTACAGAGGTGTTTCTCAATCAGGCTGAGATCAGTTCTGCTGATCCACTGCGCTCCACCACCGGCATCTGCCAGGCACAAGTGGAAAGCATCAGTAGGAAGCCTTCCCTCAAATTCAAGTGGGAGTGCCAGGATAACAAGGACCTGGCATTTCACGCCCCCTCCCTGATGTGCTCCTGCCTTTTGGCAGAAAACTCAGCACCACATCCCCATCCTCCATGTGACCAACCTGCCTTTAGTCACTTGATTTAAAAGTCTTTACCCTGAAGTCAGGGAAAGCTGTTCAAGACAGGGAGGCTGGAAGAATAAGATGATAACCAGGTGCATCACTCCAAAAACATGGATGGAACACCAGCACGGAGGTGGCCGCCACTGGGAAGGATGGTGGTACCTGGTGGGAGGTACCAGGAGTGATACCTGAGCTGCAGCCCCCGACTTCCAAACCTGGTTTACAGTGAATTATCAACCAGTAGTGTCAAACCTTCCTCGCTAAGCAAAGCCCAGGCCACGCATAGGAGGAATTCAGATATAAAGGTGAGTATCTAGGTGAGAAGGATCTAGAGCACAGGTATTGTGAGAAGCAGCTGAGAGAACT
>WEIS01002431.1:5067-20111 GCA_013389965.1 Todus mexicanus | reverse complement strand
GCAGAAGAGCAGACACAAATGTGGAACTGGACTAAGAGGGCATGTTTATCTCTTGCTTACCTTCCCATGGTAAAGAAACCATAGGAGTTATTACAGAAACCTCACCTTTCAAAACATTCTCACGGCCATGAATGTGCTACTGAATAAATGTATATCCTGGAAGGATTTCTCATTTGCTGGAAGATCAACTCTGATCCAGTAATCATCTGTTGCTTTTTGAAGTTTCAGCAACAAACCAGAAGTACAGTGGTTTGCTGAGAGAGGTGAGCAGGAAAATTTTTTTCCAATTCATAAGCAATTCTCAGTTTAGAGTTTTCCCATCCTAACACTGAGTGAAAGGTAGAAATCTGAAATTTAAAAGGCTTCAGATCATATCAACCAGATACCTTTTCTGAACTTTCTTTGTTTTTGAAGAATTTTGTTAAAGACATTTTAATATTTTCTTTTACTTTCAAAATGTTACTTCTTTAATATCAAACTCAGTAAATTTGAAAGCAAAAATATTCCTCTTTAATTCATTTCCCCCCCTCAAAGTAAGACATCCAGATCATCATCTGTGATTTCCATCAACTGGCATTTTGCAATTTAAAATAATTGCCAGAAAATCCCCATCAGTATTCAAGGCCATGTTAATGAGCGCCCTACTGCAGGCTGGAGGTGGCAACAGTTTAGTGATTGCTGAGCTGCATGTACAGAGTTTGTAATCCCTTAAGTAGTGCTTTGAGGCTTCCAGTAGCTAATATATGTCCACCATCAGAGCAAGGAATAAAATGAATATTGCTTCCTTTATCCCTTTATGTTTAGTATTACCAAAGCTTGTAGAACTGAATTTCCAGAACGATGATTTTTTTCTTCTTTCCCTTTTACTGTTGGATGATAAATTTGTTTATCTTTGCTCTTGGCACCAAACTTTGTGAACATTTCTAAAAGCAACAACGAAAACTCACTCATGGTCTGGTAAGTCAATACTCCCAGCATCTCGTTCTTCATTGCCAACGCACCTTGTATAACCATTCACTGCTCTGCCTGAGTGGCAGTTCATGTCGATTTTGCACTGGTGGAAATTACTAAACCAGCTGCAGAGCCATGGAGAATCAAAGCTCTACCTCCTCCCTTACACGCCCGCCTGAGCATCAACTCTATAGAACATACGGCTGAGGCTCAGCCTTCATCGCAAGCCAATGACAAGCAGAAAGGATCAAAGTGAACACGACAAAGTGGCAGGTGTAACCTCTCCACACAACAGGGATAAGTCACAATATTTCTGTACAGTTCCTTCCTTAAACACAGACCACAGAGACAGACTGGAGAAGATGTGATTGCAGATGGTATGTGTGAGAGGATGTAGACTCAAATTTGACAGTCACTTTATAAACAACACCCTGGCTGTGTGATCTGCCTTCAGGTCTACTTGTTGCTATGGAACAGTTTTCTGTGGGCAAAACCCCCGAGTTTTCCAAAGCCTGATATATGGTTATTTTCTGCTAAACTCTTAAAACCACAAAAATTATTACAGCTATTTGTATCTCATCCTGGCATCGTTGTTCTCCATTGCAGTAAGTGGAACTATCTTTTCTTAAAATGCTGGATTGAATCCATATTCTATTTATTACATCTGAGGACTGCTCTTCTGTGTTTTATAGCCTCTTGTTTACGAACTGTGCGAGGGGCTAAAAAGCACATAGTCTGAAAAAGTGCACAAGTGTAGCCATCATCCTTCCTCTTCTTTTCTTTTCTTTTCTTTTCTTTTTTTTCTTTTTTTTCTTTTTTTTTTTTTTATCCCCTACAATATTTGGTCCCAAAGGCATCTGCTTTTTAGATATTAACAACAAAGAAGAGCACACAAGTAAAAATTACAGACTCTGGTGGATGGTGTTTGGCACCAAGGCCAGAAAGCCCCTGGCTCCAAAAGGAGATATGAAGGGGTTGAGGGCATACCTTGTTCTACTCTCATGTGTTTTTACTACTCTGCATTCAGTTGTTCTCCTTGCAATTTAAGTTCAGGAGGAAGGAATGAACAGTCTGGTCCTGGGAGTGGGAAGCAACTCATGAAGAATTTTCCCGCCTGTTCCAGCATGAAAATTTTGTGCAGGCACTTTACATGTGGCTTGTACCAGCTTATTTCTATCCACATCCTACAAGAGCTCTGCCATTGTCCTTTGTCCTTCACTCAGAAAGTCCCTGACAATGTGAGAGCTAGTTTTCCAAATAGCTACAAAATATTTCCCTGGATTGGAAAGGATGGGATTCCAGATTCTTAAAAATTTGAGAAACCAGTTTCCAGTTTAGTGTTTGTCAGTGATTCTTTGGTCTTTCTGAAGAAGCAAACCAAAGCCACTAATGGGTTAGGTGGCTGACCCTGGATGCTGGCAGTGCCAGAGGGAGAGGATGTGTGATAAATAGATGGCCTGGCAGCCCACGAGAGCTCACTGGAAGGATACAAACCAACTCAGTGGGATTGAGCAGACAGAAGTGTTTTTGATACTTGTCCACCTTTCACTCTCTGATGGACCACAGCTAAACAGTGCAGCATCTGTTGTGCATCCCTGTTGACAACATTTTCTCCTGTGACTCACACAGTGGCACCGGTGCACACCCTTTCACATAGAGGCTTCTAGGCCACATCCTCCTCCAAAGAATGAGAGATGAAAGATGTGAAGTGCACAGAAACCGTTTGTCTTTTTGCTGATTGAGTTTACCAGGAGAGGTGAGCAGCGTCTCTTTGCTGTGGTGCACCACACGGTGCAGTCACAGACTGTCCCATCACTCTGACCACAGCTGTGTCCACCCATGTTTTCTGCTCTCGTGGGCACCAGGTTGTCAGGAATACAACCTTCAGTAGAAAGCAAAGGGAAGTATAAAGAACATTAAAAGACTCTCACAGTCTTTTAGCACTAAAGATCAACTTACGGATCAGTATTAGCATCTTTCTGGGTAGGTAATAGCTCTGACAGAGCTGAGTTGCTCCACAGCACTCCCAGTCTGGAAGAGTGTCAAACATCCACCACTGGCCAGGTGCCACTGGGGAAGGGAGTAGATGCTGGGGGATTTATGTTGAACTTCATACATCTTGCCAAAGTGCTTCCACTATGAATATTGTGGGCACCAGGCAGAGTGTATGGAGGGAGACTGGCTCTCATGGAATGATTCAGGGGGCAGATGATCATTTCTCATCAGTAAGATCCCAGCTCAGCTGCCTCGATGGCCTGGCAGGGATCCCTCTTTGTCTTGGCTTTTAGGATGGTGTTAAAAATATCTCACTATCATTGTCTTTGCATGGCCAGAACTGCTTGTTGGGATTGTCCAGAGTTTTGTTTCTGTCATATAAAAGCCATAGCAGTGAGCGAAATAGTAAATGCTTGTGTTTGGTACCTGTTGTTGAATACAGAGATGGAGATTCTAGAATACATCTAAGAAGCGTTCGGTCCATGCAAAGTAGAAGGTATGACTCTCAAAGATGTATTTAAAAACTCTGCATCAAAAGCTGTCAGTTTTGCAAAGTCACTCGTTTTTCTGTGAAAATAGAGTCCTCCAGTGGCAGACCCCCCAGGCCAGCACACTCTTCTTCCTCACTTTGGGATACTGACCTTGGCAACATTATCAAAATGAGGATCTCCTGGTAAGCCATTTCTCTGCCACAGGGCACATCCCAGCTCCCGTGCTTGGCCAGGGAACGATGGGCTTCTGAGTGGAGTGGGAGTCCCTGCACAGGCATGTTTTGATGTTACCAGCTCTCCTGGAACAGACACAATGAACAAAGAGAGTGATGTTGCTATGACAGCTATTCATGATCGTGCTTCATGAGTTGTGCTGTTCCTGACTATGGTAATCACTGGCATTGACATCCACAACAGGTAGGGAGCCAGAGTTATTCACGACACAATTTCACTTTGGAGTTGAATTATACCATGAATACGTAATTATACTGTGAGGACATAATGTTGCATTATTATGAAACATATGGGTGAATTTCTACTACACCCAAGCACAGAAATCTCCTATATCCCATTGCTGACTTGTGCAACAATATCCCTACAGGTCAACAATCACATTAACATGGTTTCTGCCCCCAGTCCGGTGAGATCATGAGAATAAGTCTATGCTCTGGCTCTCAAGCCCATCTGGTGTCTTTTGCTGAGAGGGAACAACAAAATGCTTGTGTTTGGCTATTTCAGAGAGAAAGACCAACAACAACAGAAAGCAGAGTGGTTTTGTTACATTATTTGTGTAATGGCTTAACACTCAATGTGGCATAAGCAGCACTATCACAATGTTAGCCTCACATCAAACAGATGGCTAAGGAATTATGATATCAGGAAATCCAGAGCATCTTCCATTTCTAGGCATCAGTTAATAATACAGGTGGTGCTGTATGAAGGGAAGAGACTTTGCTACAGCTTTGGGGCTCAACTAGTCCACAGGGTCCAATTCCCAGTTCGATTGCAGTCCTTTCTTCCCTCTCACCACACAGACATCTGGTGTTATTAAAAGCTAGTAAAAGAACTGTTTTTAGAGCTAGCTCCCCAACATTGCTTGTGTAACCATATGTGGTAATATAGCATTACATTAAAAATATAAATAAAAAAATGCTGCTTGTTGAAGATCAGCAACTTTGTTTTTCAGCATCCCTTCTCTGTTCATGTCGTTATTGGTTCTTGTAACTGCCCTCATCTTTTGAAGGTGTTTAATGAGATATAATGGGTGGATTTATTAAAAGATCTTGACTGCTCTGCTCTTTAGATAGCCACAACTTTATGTCTGAGTGTGGAAACCATCTCAAATCTAGCATCTTTAAAACTGAGCCAAGGTGGAGAATTTCTATCACAACATGGATAACATTAAATAAATTATGGAAAGAGAAACTGGGGGAAAAAAAACTGCTAGAAGAGAACAGATAACACAGTGCTTCACTACAGCAACAGACTTTCTCCTCTGGAGGCAGTGGATTTGAGTCTTGACTTACCCAGGGGAAACTGAGGCTGGAATTTGGTTCGTTTACCTCAACAACGTCAGTAAAGAAAAATGTCACCTTCAATGACCCTGGCCTGAAGAACACATCATATTCATCTGTGATGTCCCACACTGTCAATCCAGGCACTAAATCTCTAAGGCATAGGATCCTGGACCTCAGGAATTACATTTCTGAGCTTAATGGGCTGTGGAGCAAGGTGTGCCTTCTCCTCTTCCTCTCTGGGCAAACAGAGGAGGCAAGTTACAACCTGCGGAGCAGAGGGAAAGAGAGACAAGAAGAAGGAGGAGAAAGAAAGATTACTTATTTCATTAAGAAGCCTCCTTTGCTGTGGACAGGATGCACACAACAGGAAGGATGTGGACACTGAATAACTCATCTCAGGATTTTTCCGTCATTAAGGAAATGGAGGTATTGAAGCGCGGGTTTCCTTTCCCTGCTATTCTAGTGAAAAGCAATTCAGCAATAAAGCAAAATATTACTACTACTTTGCCACTTCTAAAGGAGAAAACTTTCCCTCGCTTCCTCTCCCTGCCCTGCACCTGCTCATCAGGCTCACAATCCGACAACACTCAGAAGGAAAATTAATCCTTACTTACTTACTTCATGGTATTCTCCTTCATCACAGACACTGAAACACACAGTGTACCCACTGCATGCCTACTTGGGTGACAGTTTAATACAACTGTTAAACATGGAAAGGAAAAGTAAAGCAAATCTAGGTACTAACCTCCCTGGAATCTTCAAGATTTCTCAGAAATGGCTGGATTTGGGTTTTGCCACTCCAACAGTGAAGGTCCCCAAGCCAAGTTGGTGCCAGGATGACTCTGTCATAAGAGGGGCTGAGGTGGGAATGGGGAGCAATGAAAAACTGGAAACTGGAACTGAAACTGTTGCCCTTGGGAAAACAAAGAGGAAAACAAAGAGGCAAACGATAGAAGTATCACCACTGGAAGCAGCCACCTCTGACCAACCATCGCAATCAAACCTCCAGATTTCCTCTTAACTGAAATGGCACTCTAAATTTTCAGGTGAATTTTCATGAGAATAACTCTCTTGACATCACCAGGGAGAACAGCCTTAGTGTCATTTTAGAATTTGAAAAAGTTTTACAAAAAATAGATTGTAAACTTCCAGAAGTGGGAATTATCTGTCTTTATACACACACATTTATACAGCCCCTCACACATTCTTGTCCCAGACTGGGACTCTGAGATATTACTAGAATGCTAATGTTATCAGCCAGGGATATGTAGACATTTCTGATAGTTTCATTTCATTTTTCATTTGCAAATTATTTTAAGAGACAGAATGGCAGAAAACACTCACAAAAAGAAAGGAGGAATCACTTGCAGGCAGAATACATGTAGGCTGAAAAATACTCAACAAACTCTTTAGTGACCTAAGTTTCATTACACATCACCAGGAAAGACCTAACTTTAGGTTTGACCTCCACAGCACTGTATAAATAGAGAAGGAAACCTGAGAAGCATTAAGATGTAGCCTTCCTCAGGAAAAAAAAAGCAGCCCCTTCATTAATGAGTCCCATTATAGCTATTCATTGTATCCTCTTTTCCTTAACAAAGTCTCACATTGTCAACCAGCCCTCTTAAACGTTCATTGTGTGCCCATTATCAAAATATCATTTTCAGCTTCACTGAACACATGTAGGAAATGTAGTAGTGTAAAAAGGAAGAGAGGGAGGGAAGATAGCACAAGAAAAAGAAAGAGAAAGATAATAAGCTTAGACTGTATTTGTGTAATTACCCACTCCAGCACAATCTTCTGAGAAAGGAGATGTTTAATTTTTGTTAAGTCATAAATCTGAAACTCTCAAGTTGTCACTGATTAGACCAGTAACTAAACAACTGAAAATGGACACTGGAAGTTTGCCTTTGCTACCACTTGGCTTTTAATAAAGATGGATTTATTATGAGTGGAGGGACACCTCTGTGATCAGTTTTGAGTCTGTTTTTAAGGACTGCCTAATAATTTTCATACCTCCAAATGGGGAGTTACTAGTGGCTTACACAAAGTAAAAACTGTGTGATTGAATCGTGAAACAAACTTATTCAGAAAATGTCCAGCCAACACAGCAATTTTTCTCTTCATGTTCTTTATCTCTTATAACATTACCTGACCCTTGATTTAAAGTTAATTCTGGTCCTGACTCAGGCTTCATTAAAGACTATGGCAAAACTGGCATCAACTGCAATAGCAGAAGAATCAGCCTCTCAGTGCAAGATTAAAACCCTGAACAACAAAATACAGTAATTGCTCAACAGCCAAGTGATAGAAAAACCTTCTTCTCTGACCATAGCATCCCTCAGAATTAACTTCCAAGAAGTTCTCCTTTGGAAGCTATTAATGCTGCCAGTTGTTATAGGGGCCGCCTAAACCAACTTGCCCAAGATCTAACACCAAGCACTTATCTACAGGCAGAAAGGTTTGATCATTACCCCACACCTGGATGTTATTCATCCTGCATGAAGAGTCTAAACTAGAAGGACCAAAGCATGGGTAGAAACCAAGGCAGAAGGTCTCCCACAGTTATCGTTGGTCAAGGTAATGGGAGTATCCTGAAAAGAGCAAACTCTATTATCCACTTGAATTTGGCCTCAACTGGAATTGCTCTGGGTAAATTTTAAACCTCAGTGTCACAGAGGCTGTGTTGGTCGCCACCCCCCGAGTGGCAACTGTCATAATATGTACATTTGTCAGCTTTTTCACCCCAAAACTTGAATATTTGGGTCATGTCCACAGTGTGTTTGGCGTATTGGATTTCCCTCCATCCATCCTAAGAGTCCTTTCTTGTTTTATTTTTTTCATAAGATATTGAAAACTTGGAACAGTTAGAACAAAATCAATGGGAATTTCACCAAGGGCTCTATCTGAGAGACAGGTTTTCTATTCCTGTCTTGTTCAACTACTGTCTTAGGAGCTTTCTGCTGGTCCAGAATACAGGTATGCCTATTGCATAATTGCTAGGCCATCCCTGGTAGATGGAGCTCTGCCAGCTGGCAGGGATGACACCTGGCAGCGTGCAAGCAGGAAGGATACATCCACAGTGATAACACGGTGAGGTCTAACAGCCCTGTGACTTTGCATTTTTTGGTCATTAACATTCACACTCTGGCAGCAGCAGGACTTACTCAGTATTCCAAAGGCAGACAACTATCAGGGTATAGCCTTGAGACGTGGACAGTCCTTGGGATTGGTTGTACCTTGCAATTTGACCTGAATGGGATGACATGCAGCTGCATTCTCTGGGAACAGAGCAGGGCATAGACTACAGCTCACAGGATCATGGCCCATCTCTTATCTGCCCCCTCCCTTGCCAGTATTTGCTGGCAGTTCTGACTTTAGGTTTGTTCATCCCAGTAGGACAGTGTGGTGGGGCTGAACTAGGCAGCATCGCTGCAGCCTACGCTTCTCCTTTAAGCTGCAGCTTCAACAGCAGTTGTTTAGTTGAATCTTTGATACCTAAACAAAATTTATCTTGACATATATTTATCTATATCTACCTTTCCATGGAGATAGATATAGATATAGATTCCCTTCCTCTCTCCCCAAAACCACAACCAATGCCAAACTTTTCTTTGCTGTTTGAAGTTACATTTTATTTAGGATATTTTGGGGAGTGCCTTCCAGTGTTGGAGGGTAACCTGTTCTGTATCTTCATTTTTCTGTCAAAAACCCTTGAAGGTGGATTGACTTTTTTTCCCCCCATAAATTCAGTAAAAATTTGAATAATTGGAGTCAGGTCATGAATTGTCATCTGCGAGTAGGGAGTGGCAGGCATCACTTGGGTGCTCTCTCTCAACACAGCTAAGTTACTGACAGGTATCAGTCAGTGAATACGAGAAAACTTCTGGGCACTGGTAGCACAAAACTTCTCCTTGTTGTGGTGGCTGCTTTGGTTGCAAAGCCTGGCTTAGAGAACATGGACCCTGCTTCCCCACCAGTATGGCTTTTCTGCACATCTCTCCTATGGCCTAGTTCAGTACATCACTAACATGCTGTGTGCCTGCTCACGCACGGTACGTGCAGCACCTCCTTGGCATGTCAGACTGATTGCGCTGACTTTACTGGCAACCTGCCCTTTCCTTAGGAGAGGGCCTCATGGAAAGGATGGTGGCCAGGAGCTGACTCCTGCTGCCTGTGATCCCTAAAGCTCACGAACCTCTGAGAAACTGAAAGCGGCACATGACCGAACTTGGTTTTGTCCCTTCAGCCAGCTGCGCCGGCCAGGTCCCTGCCTGCCCCATCTTGCTCAGGAATGGTACGAGTGGGTGCTGCTGAACAAGCTGTGTCCACAGCTCCCAGCAAACTTCCCACTGCACAGCCAAATGGTAAAGCAGGGCTGTGGAAGAGGGCCAGCCCGGCAGGAGAAAGGAGTCCTGCCCAAGACTCCTGAGCTTTCTGTGGTGTCTGACCATGCAGAAGGCTTGTTTTGCTTACCTGTTGGTGCTCCCTGTTTTCCCTAACTCCTGCTAGTCTCTGATTGAACCCTCCTGTGGTTTCACTTCACTTTGAGTCATGGTCTTGCTAACAAAGGCCTGTATGTGAGAGGCGAGCCATGATGGGAAGCGCTGCGGATGTACTGTACGCAACACCACATCTAGAGAAAAAACAGTGGGAATGCCCACTGGGAGGGCTGCAATTTTCCCGTGTTTACTTAGCTCACTGCTCTACTCCTTGGCCTTCGCTTTGTGCCCGGGCTCTGTGTTTGCTGGGGTTTAGTCTGACCATGGCTGGCTTGGAGTGGCCTCTCCTCTTCTCTGAAGGGACAGCCAAACTGAAGAATGGTTGTGGTTGGAGAAACGAGTGTATACAAATGACATAGTACTCTTCAATATGTAGAAACTGGATTGTCAATCACCCAAACCAGTTTATTTACACCATTTTGAATGCAAATCAGACTCTGAGCAGGCATAAGTTATGACTCTATTCACTTTAAGGCCTCTTTATGCTGTCAGAGCAATGAAAAGCAGTCTCACAGCTAAAACCATATGCCCTGCTTCCAAGCCGTGATAACAATTTAGATTGTTTCCACTACTGTTTGAACTGATTGTTGTTACCCTTCCTTTGGGGATTATATTACTTCATCCTGAACAAATGCTGATGAAGACCAAGGGTCAGATTTATTTGTATGAAAGGTGAGGATAGACCTGCTCCTGTTGTACTGGCGGGAGCAGATGAGGGTGTAGCTGCTCTTAAGGATTCTCCACCACCCATATTCCTCTAAGCAGAGACAGGAAGATGCAGTGTAGGATACTTCTCACTCAGCTGGATGGCAAGACAATCATCTTTACCTAAGTGCTGGACAGGTCTTCACCTCCATCAACATCTCTTTAAGTCAGATATATTAAAAATGAAGGTGTACCAGCTGCCAGGCCTGTAAACTTAAACATTATTTAACCAAATAAAGCTATACTCTCCATTCTAGGCCTCTTCACGAGCTGATGAATTAAGACTCTGAACAGTCACTTCAGCTTTTCAAGACTGCTTCTAAAAGCATCCTGTAGCCTCATCTGATAGAAATCTGCAATACCCCCTTGCTCTCTGTGTTGATTTATATCAGTGGACCAGCTATTATACCAACATCAATAGCAATCTGCATTTCTATTGGTAGTGATTAAGGGTAGAAAAACAGCTGGGAGCAAGAGAGAATATAATACTCAAACAGTGACTAAAAACCTGAAAAGTAGGATCCTGATCAATGCCATTAAGAGTCTGCTGGGAATAAGCTGCACTTTAGATTTGACTTGGTCTGAACAGACAAAAAATCAGGCCACAACTGCCATCAGGGCTCCACCCTGGTCTTCCACAATTAGTGACTCAGATGAACTGGGTGCAGTTTTATGCCCACAAACTTCTATGTTGGTAATCTTAGGTGATGAGGAGACCTAAGTGAATCTTTAACCAGTCCACATACTGCTTTGGAAGTGCTGAATTTGTGTTTCAGGATAGATTTTCACTTCACAGCACCTAATGTAGGGTCTGGATTTTTGTTGTTGCATTGTTTCCAGAGGTTCAGCGTCCGGTGACTCCCAAATTGGTGCTAAATAGCATTCACACACACCCCCCATCTACCCCCCCAAACCCAAGAACTCAGTTCCTGTTATCCTGAGTTCTTCCAGAAAATCCATCTATAGTACTTCTCAATGCTGCTGGCAGAGATTCCAGTCACTCCCAAACCCAAGTGAAATAACAAGGCATATAGCATATGTTTTCTTAAGAGCCAGGTAAAGTTTGTCTGTGAGAGAAGCAATCCAGGAACAAGCCCAGGGAGCCTCCACATTGAGAGGCTTGTTTTGTTTTTGCTTTACAGTTTAACAGCTTTAAGCCCTTTCAGGTTCTCCCTATTCCTGCTTTAAAAGGCTGAAATTCTCTGTAGTGCAGCCACAAATATCACAGCCCTCTTGTCAACGTCCAAGCAACTCAGAGCTGCAATTTATTTAAAGCTAGCCTGAAGTGAACCAGTTAGTAAGAGCTGGTTTCCTATCACACCTCATTTCACCTTCTGCTTTTGAAGCCCACTTAACACAGCCCTACTATTCCTTGGGGACTTCGGGGGATTAAGGCAGGCCCCTTGACAATGCACTGACTGTTCTAGTGCTGTTGCTTTTTCTGTTTATCAACTAAAATGAGAGAAAGAGGACCAGAAATAAAAGACAAATAAGGAAAAAGAGAGAGGAGAAGGAGTGAGAGATGGAAAGGGGAAAGAAAAAGAACAAGATTGTTAATGCAACAACAAAACCCTGTTGTTCAGGGCTTTTGTTAATATAGTAAGTTTTATGTAAAAGCACTTGTATCCTTTATAATGTAGCAGAGAAATAATTTCCCTAAAGCTCCCTCTCTGTATGTCAGATAAATTGTATTTATTCCACTAATTCTCCTTTCCTAGGGAGATCCAGGTGTAAAAGCCTGATGGGACAAGCCTGAGTTTGAGGAGACCAAAGGAATGTAACTGTTACTTAGGCTGCCGATAACAGTATTTGATCCTTACCTCTTTACTTTACTAAAATCCTCTTGCTGTTGGCACCATGCCTAAGGCATCATCTACCTGCAAAACCCGCAGCATTATCTGACTGATAACAAAGCTCGGATAACTCTGTGAAGAGTTACAGTGAGAAGGATGAATGTGATCTGCCTGAACTCCTTATTACAATGTCATCTTGGGAATGGTTGCTGCTGGATGTCGAGCAACAGCTGCTTAGCATCGCTCTGTCTGGCAAGGAGCCTAAATGCTGTAAGAACCACAGCATGGAAAAGGCAGGCAAATGCTATGTGCTTTCATGAAGAAGGTAGAGAAGATATCATCATGGAAAAGGTACAGAAGTGTCTGCTTCAAAAAAGAAGGATATTCTCGGAAGAGACACATAGGGCACAGTTTAATGAAAATCCCAGCAGCAGTGCTGAGAAACCCAAGGCAACTGTAAAAGGTGCAGAAGCATCTTCTGGATGGTGGGACCTAACAACATTAGAGAATTAGGAACCTCCCTCTATTCTTCAAGCCACCAACATCTGGAATACACATGAGCCAAGCAGGCAAAGGAGGTCTAATAAAAGCTTTTTGAGGCAGCTCAAAAGCTTAGGGAGCCCTTGTGGTTTTTCTGTGGAAAATGCTGTGGAAGATTAGATACCTGCCACTGCAGCCCATAAACCTTTTGCCTCTCTCACTCTTCTATGCAGCCCATGTTCAAACTAGTCTCAGCAGGACTTTCTTGCCTTCATCACTCTTCAGTCATATACAGATAGAGAAAGAGAAATAAGAGAACTCCATAGCAAGCTATCCATCAGCCCCCAGGACAAGATGAGTTTCCAGCCTGTGATGGGTACTGAGCAGTGGATGGGACAGCATCAGGGACAGGTAACACAGTGAGCCATTAATTGCCTTCAGATTTCTTTGCATCATGATAGGCCCATCTGGTTGTGGGGTGACTACCACAATCCCTGATTGCTATAGCTGCTAATTAGTAATGCACTCCAGGAAAGAGATTACACTTCTCCAACTGGAGAGGATCTACTTTAACTGCACAGGACCTTCTGCTTGTGTAGCTGACTCCCATCAGTCTGTGTTTCCTTGCACAGCACTAGAGTCACTTCTGCTCTCCATTGCTACATCCCTGTTCTGAGTTTCACCAGCAGCTCTCAGACAGCCTCAAAACCCCTGTCATGGGAGTAAAGAGCTGAGGCATCAGTTCACAGGGACATCCTGTGCACTCATCAGGTGCCATGAAAGGACTGTGATTTTGAATATTTTCAGATGTTTGCATTATTTTTTTCATTGCCCCAGTTGTGGAAAACCCTGTGATCAGTTTTTCTCTCTGGCTAATGCCCAGTGGGAAAATTCCTTTCCTGCTGAGCAGTCCCTCTGCCCTGCAAAACCTCTGCCACCATGTCCCCCTGGGGGTGTAGGGGGCAAATCATAAGCATTCAAAACCACAGCCCACAAAGTAACCTCATTAGGTGGGAGCGGGTGGGTAGGTTTATACTGGGACTTGTTTCCTCTTTTAGTTTTACTGGTTTCCTTCAGCAATCATTAGGGCTTAACTAAGCTTTTCTGACTTCCTCTTGGGCTTCTGAAGTTCTTTTGTTCCCACAGTGGAAGCCGAGCTGTAAGGATCTCAAGCCTTATAATCAAATCATTTTATACCTCTAAAATTCTTGGTCTGGGCTTAAAGTTCAACTCAGCGCTGGCTATTTGCTCCACACAATTAGGCAAAAAGGACAGAGGGCAAAGCTGTTATCTTCTGATGCTGGAATCTCTTTATATTGGCTGATCCTTTTTCTTCAGATCAAAATAGACTCACACTATCACAGTGTCAGCACTTAATTGTCACACATCCCACACTGGCCCAGAGGGAGAGCACAGGCAAGCACCTGTTGTGAAAACATTGAGCAATGGAGAAGCCCAAAACACACTAAGGAGATTACTGGGATAGCTTTTAGATGAAGGACTATTCTGAACCTGGAAAAAATAAAGTAAAAAAAAAAATATTAAAATGTTCTCCAGATACAAAATCCTGACTACAGAGGTATAAAGTAGGATCTGATCTGCTGGCAAGTGATCCACTACATGACATCACCATCACCAACTCTGTGACTGTCCCTTAGGTCCAAGAGTTTTCTTCCCCAGCCCCACAGACACCACATACAGCCCCAGGTGGGATCTTTTCAGCACTGCCTGGAGCACCACTTCACTGGCTACTATAAAAAAGTCACTCTTGCTTCAAACTCAACTCATTTTTCTTCTAAATTAGGCTGAACATTACTTACATAGCTCCCCGCAGAGAAGAAAGAACTGACAGTGACAGCCTCTGATGCTATGCAACGTTCAAGGCTTCAGGAGTTCCTACCAACCGTCAGTATCAGGCATGAATAATCCTGCTCTAAGCTCTGCCATGGCATAACAAACCTTTCCTGGGTGCATGCAAGCAGCACAGATGTCTGGCATCAAAATCTGCTTCAGATCATCCACTGAATGCATTAAAAAGAAAATGAACTGCATTTAACTGGAGCTCAGCTCATCTTCCCAGACCAAGATTTTAAAGAAAGGCCTCAAGTGACTATGCAAGTTGTAATACTGTGGAATGAGAGGGTTATTATCTGCCAGTAAATTGGCTGGATTTGGAGCACTTGGATGCAAACAGAGTGAGGGCACGGATACCACATCTTCAGCCACTGTAAACACATCACCTCTTCCCAGCTCACTCGTTTTGACCTTTCTGTCAAACTAAGCATGGGGACAACTGCTTGCAGAAGCAAGAAATCCCTTTCCTTTGGTCCACCTTAATTTCTGGGGTTGCAAAATGCTGGCTGCACCATAGGCTTCTCCTGGGGCACTGGTCAAGTTGTAGGACCACCATGGCTCCATTTCTCCCCCCAAAAAGGATGCAGCAGTTCTTCCTCTCTCCTACACAGACGATGGGTCCCAGGGGACCTTGTTCTTCCCTATTGCTACCCAGTGCTGCAATAAAGATATGAACAGTCCAAGCAAGGGCTGCCCAGCATCAAGTACTGGAGAGGTGTGAGCTCTACCATGACCACATGCAGCCTGAGGTAGGGG
>WEIS01002420.1:0-10048 GCA_013389965.1 Todus mexicanus | reverse complement strand
TTTTTGCAGAAATCAGCAGCGGGAGGGCACCCATCAGCAGGCAGTCTGCCATTAGGAAGGAGGACAGTTCACCCACAGGCTGCAGTTTGGGCTCCTACTTGCACCCAGTGCAGGACTAGGGCACTGATCCGGCCCCCCACAAACCTCGGAGGGGGCAGTTTGCACACTGAGCTCACTCCAAGCTGTCCTGGGGCAAGCCAGCTGCAAGGCTGGGGCACTGAGCTCTCGCATCCCACTGACACCAGCAAGCATCTCAGATGCCTTGAGTTAGCCACCATCTGAGTTGGATAAATATTCTTCCTCTTCAATGCAACTTGTTTCTCAGAGCAATCCTCAGAAACACCCTGCCTCGGGTGTTCCTCAAAGCAACAACTCTGCCCCACTTTCTCTTTTTTTCAGGAAATTCCCATGGAGACAAACAAGTGAACAGTCACACCATAGAGTGCCTGGGGGTAAAACGCAACCTGCAGTCACACAGTATTGGCCCCAGCACTCATGCAGAAACTGCTACCACAGCAGCTGCACTGAGATGCTTTACCTGTTCCCTAATACAAGAACAAATAAGCCCACACCAGATAAGGAGCGTTTCATACCTGTTCCACAGCTGTAGCTAAAGTTACAGCCTATCTCTGAATCTGTTCTAGCTCTCTGCACCCATCTCTGTAGGTAGACCCTTGGGCTCCTGAATACTCATGTCCTTTGAAAAGCAGAAGGGGGAAGGGGGCACTTAGGAAAATTCCAGCTTTAACCCAAGCCAGTCTTCTGTACAAGTCTGTGCAATGCCTCAGCTTGCAGATTTCCAAGGAAGAATCAATTATTAATAACTTAATGCAATGAGAGCTGCTGTTTTCGTTCTCCTCGCAGCTGTCAGGGAGGCACAGATGCAGTACCACCTTCTGTAATTGGAATCTTTATTTTACAAACAGTGCAATAGACTGTGTTTTATCTCCTTTGATCCCTGTGTAATACAAACAAGGCTCACTAATCAAGGCTCCTTCCCCTTTGTTTGCCCTTCAAATGCTGCAGAGAGCCTCTTCCTGCTGGATATTGTCATTATGTACACTGCACAGTGAAAATGTGTGTGATACAGCCGGCATTACAGAGAGTTTTTGTCCTGACTTTAAGGTATCTGTGTAGTGCCAACTGGCAGCACGTACCAGCCTGGCCAGGTGCTGTTCTCCTAAAGATACCGTTATGTACCAACAATTAACAAATCTATCAACAAATTTCCTTTATGATCCTTGGTGCTACTGAATTTAAATACATTGCAGAAGAATAACAGTGTCTGGATGGCATACAAAAACACATCTAGCTGGCAGACCTGAAGCACGAACAGTGCAAAGCAGCTCCACTGAACAACAGAAGGGATGGAAGCAGAAGCAAATCATAACCCCGCGGAAAGCCCTTCGCGCACAGCCAGAGCGGGGGCCATCACTGCAGCTGACTGATGCTTGTAACTGCAGAAAGCAATCTTCAGTTGGAAACTTTATCAAATCTTGACTAGCTAGGATATTTCCAAACAAAGGGAGACATTTTCTGTATTTCAACCACAATTTCTGCCATTTCTGAGAAGGGCCCTGAAGAAAGAACACGCTAAACTTGTCCAGGTTAATGGCAAATTTTTATGAGCTTTTTTTGTTTAAGAGCAGGAGTGTCCCAGTGCCATGGAGCAAGGGGATAAAATATAAACAACTTTAGTTTTCGTGATAATCTGTCTGATTTTGACATTACTTCATAAGTAAAATTCACATCCATTGAGTATATTTCCTTAGAATATGGTAGAGCCAAGACATTTCATGGAAAAAGTTTTTCTTCTGTGTTGTTCTTGCCTGATTACTCTACCTTGTTCTAGGGGGGATGAAGTATAACAGTTTAAAATTATAAAAGATAAGTGCCAAATAATCACGGACATAAGAATAGATGGGGAGTTGGAGACAGCTGGCACTGGCTCTCAGCAGCTGGGGCCCAAATGGACATCTTTACTGCCGTGAGCTGTGGCCACTTTCTTCACCAGCCAGCAGTAAATAAGCAGGATTTCTGTTTTCTTACACAGAGAATCTGTAAAGTTAGGGGAAGCTTGCCTCCTTCCCAGCCTTGCTGCACTAGTCTGACTGCTTTGCTCTTTGAGCACACAAGGAAGCATGAGATCCTCTTCCTGGTGAAGCCTTGGCCAGGCCCATGGAGCTGCCTTCCTGCCCACTTTCCCTCTCACCCCTTGAAGAGGCAGAGAGAAATCCAGCAGCAAGAAAATGAGGCGGCTTTGGATCAGAGTCTGCATCCCCTACCTAAGTCCCAAGAGCTCAAAAGCTTTCAGCTGCATCCTATTCACATCTTTTCCTTGTCAGATACCGCTTGACGAGAACAGAGCCTGACGGAGGGGGGAGGAAGAAGGAAATTACATAAGCAAAACAAAAGTGTAATTAAATTCCCTCTGCAGATGAGCAGATCAGGTCTCGTCTGTTTCTTTATTTCATTCTGTCACATTCTGGACTGTTCTTTAAGGAAAACTCTGCTAAATGAAACTAAAAGGGCAGCTTAAGGTTTCCTTTTTCCAAGGAGTGCCATATGTCTGGTCTCTTTTTTCACTCCTACTGTCTTATGTCATTCTTCCGAACATGAGCACTGACTGGGTGAAGCACAAAGCATATATTTTCGAGGTACTAAAATGAAACCAACAAACCCATGGTTCAATTATGTAGGAAACAAACATGCTTCCACCCAGTGTCAGCCTCCCTGGGGGATAGTCCTGAGCTGTCTTAGCAATTGCTTGCAGCACTAACACAATGCTAGCAGACTGATACTGCTACCATTTCTAAGGCTTCTCATCAATCATGGCTTAAGTCTTTCCCAGTGAGTAACCTAGGAAAACAAGGCCATGCCTCCTGCTCATCCTGCTCTGATGATTTTCAGTGGCTCCATTATTCTGAGTTACTGGCAGATGCTTTGTTTTTCTCATTGCACAACTTCTAGGTACAAACGACTTTTGATTTAGCACAGATTAAGTCCTTACCCCATCTCACTTTCCTAATTGGAAAAAAGCCTGAGGGAAATTCAAACAAAATTGCCCATGTTTCCTTCTTTCAAAATAGAGCTGTGATATTTTTAAAGAGCACACAGAGGATGTTGGTGGTACACTAAGTTTTCAACACTGCCTGCAGAAGAAAGAAGAACAAGAGGTTCTAATGAGAACACTAAGTAGTATCATATACTACATTGCTATACTTTTTCTCAAGGTTATTAGCCACAAGAAGATATTCCTTATAACAGGGAAACGAGATCAAATCCAGATATTTGATCTTCAGACAGAATATCCTCCAGACATTCCTGGAGTGCTTAAAGAGACCAAGACAAACTTCAGAGACCAAGTTCAGTTAAACCAAATAAGATCTTTTAAGAAATAAAATACAAAGTACTATGCTACAACAGGCCTGCCCATCCCATGTCCAATGAGAAGGTCCCTACACAACAATATTTTTGCTCATTTTTTGCTAACTAACTTGCAATACGTGCAACCTGAGGCATTGCAAGGCTACTACAAAAGGCGCTGAAATAGTAATTCAAATTAGTAATCTCATCACTTACATGGAAATGTTACTTTTTTTTTTCTCCCAGATACTATGAAATTCTGGCAGGTAGTTTGCCCAAAAACTCTTCAAGACTCTAATTGAAGCATAAATCCAATTTTGTACTAATATATACTGTCTGATTTTCTCTCAGTATTCTGATTAGCCGAAAGTGATGTCTTATTTTTGGGAATGTCAAAAAAGTAAACAGCAAAGTTTAAAAGTTAGTAATAGAAATTATGAACTTTCAAGAAAATCATAGGGAAAAGGAAGTGAATCTCTCAACTAAAAAATGCAAGGTGGACAGCAAATCCTCAGCATTTAAATCAGCAAAGACCACATTATGGTGCAATCAGGTTTATTGCATTGACAGATTTGCTTCTCAGCTTTTAACTTTATAACATTTAAACAGCTATTTCAGAGAGTAATTCTTTTAAATGGATGTTTAGTTTACTTTTAGAGAACTTGAATTTTTTTTAGATATTTTTTTTTAATCTAGCAGAAGAATGACCTTAAGCTATAGCTACAGTAGAGGAAAACTGTCTCTGAACACCACTTCATTTCCATGATGGGTTTATTTCTGAAATTCAGAGTCCAAAAACTATCAATGTAATGCATTAAATGGATTTGCATACATTTAAATTCATGACTTAAAATACCAGCAAAAGTGCTTATACAAAATTAACATGCACACACACTTGCCTACATTGACTCAATTACAATTAAACTGACCCTTATTAAGAACTACTCGTGTTTTCCAGGTTGAGAAAGTGATTTACATAAATGATTCCTAAGAGGGGGAACTAGGGCTCCAAGGTTCTGCCTTCCCCAACCCACTTGAAAAACTCACCCAAACTTCTAGAGGAAACAATTCCTCATCTTCGAAGTAATATTTAAGACCACGAGCTGCTACGCCAGAATAGACACATTTCTGCTCAATTTAAGAAACAGTAGGTTTGGTTCAGTTTGACTATCATAGAATGATTTCTCATTATATTAGCCACAGAGATAATTGGTCTTATTTAGGAAGCCACTGAATATGAAATGGAATGGTTTTACAAATACTGCAGTATCCTTAATGATACAGATTCCGAGAGTACTGTATCAGATACTTTGGGGAGGGCTCTGTGCATGCAGACAGACAGATGGCTGGATGACAGCGTATCTATATAGTTTATTAACTGTATGAGTTACTAATGATCATATTTCCAACCAGTTTTACCCACAGGTTCTAGCTTTTATGCTCAAAACTGCACACGCAATTGCTTAATCCCTGCACTCAACTGCTCACCCCTCAACCTCGCATAACCCAGATCCCTGCGTGCAGTCAGTCAGAGCAGTTCCGGTAAATAGGGTAGTGCGAGGGAGCAGACAAAGATGTCATGCTGGTGCGCGCTCAGCGGGTGCAGAAGCTGGCTACGCTCTTCGTCTTTTGTGCCTGCAAATCCCCAGTCACGGTTACAGAGGACAGCTTTCCAAAGCCTGTCTTCTGGTCTTAGGTATAATTTAAACAAAAATCGTTCCAGGAAAAAAAATGGATGAGGCATCAAAGCATTTCAACACTATTTAAGAAGAGCTAAGTAATGACATGAATTAAAATTGCTAAATGAGTTGAGGCATACAGTTAAACGTCTCACTTCTAGGAACCACACTGCTCTACAGTCCCTGAACGTTTGGCCTTCGGGCTCACACAACTGAGCTACGTAATGAGCACATAGCACCATACAGAAACAAAAGTCTGATCTTGTTAGCATGTACTCAGACATCCCTCCCAACTGTAGTGAAGCAAAGAAATGTCAGAGTCTGTGGAAACAGTACTTAGGAAACAGCAGAATTTGTATTAGTGGAAAATTCAAATGGAGAGGTTATTCAGAAGTTGTTTTTGGAGAAAAACTTGGGGAGCCATTGGCTCAGTTTAAAAAAACCCTTTATACATTTCTCCAAAAACAAGATTATACTTGATCTCTTCTGTAAAAAACCCACCATATTTTCTCAAAGAGCCAAACTAACAGTAGTTTATTTCTTTTTTAAAAAACTTCAGAGACTGATGACTGAGTCATGGCATAACATTATCCTTCCCATCAAATCCTGACACTAATTTCGTTGTAAACATGAGCAACAAATGTTTGCCTATCTTAGCTGCAAAAGACATGCAGCTTATATAATCCAAACAATTGCCAATAATATGCACAAAACTAAGGAAAAAGCATTATCCAGACTACTAAAGTGGCAACCTGCTGTAACACATTTATATAGTATAACTTACAGAAATATTAATTTATCTATTTGCTTAATGTAATGCCCCACACGTGAAAATTAATCTTTGTACAATCTTATTTACTACAGGGAAGAAGGTTAATGCAGGAGAACATATTAAAGGTAATTTTCATTCTTTGAAATAATTAAGTGTAGCACTTGCAGAATCTGTTGGAGGAGATTTGCAACTGAAGGTGCTTTAAAATGACTCCACAGGTAACTACATTAAAATAAATCCTCAGACAGTGGAGATTTAATGAAGAGCTTGGAATAGAACAGGAACACTCCTGTGAGAGGGCAGTATTTCTTTTTTTTGTCCCAGGTTTTTTAAGTTTTCAAATCAGCAGTGTCCACTGCACACCATTTTGTTCTATGGTTCTTGTAAACACAATAAGAAAATATTTTTGTCCTCATAACTAGATTAATTCCAGATTTTCATGTTGGAGTGAAGTTCTAATGGACTGGAAATACAACAGTTTGCGCTGACATTTCACCTAGATCTCTCTCAGCGTTACTGAAAACACTAAAGCCATCACAAAACTGTAAAGGGGAGCTCATTAAACAAGAGCAGGAGATGACCCGAAACCACCATGTTCTTGTGGACAGCAGTAGTGTTGGACCCAGAAACTCATCTTGTCAGCATACAGAAAAGGTTTTGATCATTTGGGGCAGAAAAAAACATCAGATTAAGTCAGCACAGGGGAAACTAGGTCTGCAAGAACAGTGAGGAAGATGCCAGCAAAGCCCATCACCGTCAGCACTGACAAGCAACCACCATTTCCTGCCTCCATTTGGGGTGCAATATTTCAGTTAGATGGGGCAGTTCTAAAACATTATTTTCAATAGCTCAATCTTCTCCGCTCTCAAGGTAAAACAGCTAAAATATACAAAGCTGGTTATAATGTGATACGTGCATAAAAAAGCACGAGGAAAAGGAAAGAGAAGTATCCTGTACTTTACTCAGCAGTTACAATATACGTGGCAGGAATCGCTGTGGTCATACCACACGTAGGAAGCACAGAAGTGGCAAACTTATTTTCCCCTAAGTGAACAAGAAGCAATAGGATGTGTCAAAATTATTGGGTACAGAAACTCCAGCTGCGTAACATTTTGGTGGTCTTTGTTAGCGCTGACAGCTACAGGGACACTGCCTTGTTGAATTACACTGGGTGACATTTTTCAAAGCAGTGGCAAGCTTATAAACACCGCCTATCTGGTCTCCAGTTTCACTGAAACGTTACATCAGCCTTGAGCTGGCCACAAGGACAGCATGAGCCCTAACAAACTTCTTTTTCGTGTTTACTGGGCATCAGCACCCAGCGACGAGTAACTACAAACAAGGCTTTCAATAGCAGCCATGGACTTGGTTCAGCTTTGTAGATTTTTTCATTCTGACAATTTGTCACTTTTCAGACTGAAAAATAATCACTTGTTTCTACATAAGAAACCCTGAATGCAAAAGCCAAAGGGACAGGAGCTTTCACCGTGTTCTTTAAACATCCTTAAGCTGAGCACTGGAAGCGGTGAGGCCAGTAAATCAATGACTGCTCTCTGCTCATTAATCTTCACATCTCCACTTCTACCTGTAAGGAGCAGGCAGTGTTTCTAACCATGCACACAGTCTCCCTCAGGCCAAGACAACCCTCCAAAGAGGGTGGTGAGATGCTATTGAAAGGTTTCTCCTTCTGGCACAAATCAGAGTGGCACAAACATCAGAAATATTTTTCTGCTGAACTCTGCTGTCATCTACATGACCGTATTTTTTACCCTTAGACACATTACAAGCATAATGGAGAATAAAGAAATGAATGCACAATGATTATAGGCATTTATATGCATCCTACTAGTGAGAGATCATGTCTATAATTCATATGTGGTAAAGCCACAAAATTATGAAGGTCTTCCTACCACTGCCATTTATAATCCAATGGGAATCCATTAGGGTTTTTATTTCTCACGTTACAAGAGGCAATTTATGAGTCTCTGTATATCATGTTATGTTTCAGAGGTGATGATAATGTAAAAGCAGTCTGACCTCAAAATGGAATAACTGATTCAAGTGAAATGCCATTTCACAAAGAGTATACTTGGTTTCTTAGAGAAACAAGTAACTAAAGGTAAAGTTTTTTAAATTATGGCATTTATTCAAAAAGAACAATAAATTTTAAAGTAATCTCTTTCTGGGATCATGCTTTTAGGAGCAGAGGTGTGTTTTATTTGAATTTTTTTTTAAAAAAAAATCACAACCAAATATAAAAATTCAGCCCATTTCAGAAGCTTTAAATTTGCCCATTCTCTAATCTTCCAGTCTGGTCATTCCCAAGCCATTCTGTGATCAATACTGAACAGTTGCCAGCCCAAATGGAGACTTCAAGACTGCTTCTATTTATCCACACCTCTTAATTGTGTTGCAAAGCATAAGCTCTTGGTACACGTAAACACACATAAGAGTTACAGTGATGACATCACTAAAAGAGAACAAGAATTAATGTCAGAGAGTTGTAGCACCTAACTACACAGGATCTGATGGGTTATAGTTGTACTTACTACCTTCTACTTATAATTGAAGCTGCATTTGGGATAACAACTACTCTATGTCCTCCACAGAAGCTGCATGCCCCTCCTGAATGCAAGACATGATATGAACTTTCCTTCATCACTGTTACTAACGTTGGTTTTGTTGTTCTTTCTAAGGACAATAGTTCTATTACATTCATCTGGTTTCTTAGCAGCAACACCATCTTGTTCATAATTCTGCAAACCTACCACATTTTAACTTTCAGATTAAGTTTCCAATATTAAGGATAGCATTGCTGCATTCTGCTTAAAGTTTTTTAAAACCTGTAAATTCTGTGTTGAAGGGCTGCCTCTCTGTGCGCATAAGTATTTCGGCACAGATTCATAAAAATTGACAGCTAGCTAAACTTTACATATCTTGACCTCACTAAGAGTTCAGCTTCACCTCCAGAAGAGCCATTTATATTGACACAATGTGTTACACATGTATAGCTCAAGTCAAATTACACTTAATAAGCTAAACTATATTTTAAAAAGAAGATGAAATAAGGGCTATAATATTTAATGTGCAACTTAACTGTCACATTAATAGTAAGACTATCAGCAAGGATGGCAGAGCTACAATAATTTAGCAGTTACCAATCCAGACCATTAGAGCTTTATGAGTAACACCAATGAACAGCATTATGGGACCAATTCAGATCTATTCCTATATGGAAAATCAGGCTCTTGACATTTCTAAAGTCTCAACTAATCAGGACCATTTACAAGGCTACCCAAAGTCACTTGAGGTATCAGAATGAGGATCCAGCATTACACCATTTTCCAGGTTTTAGTGAGACACCTCTTGATGTGCCTCCTATGCAACATCTGAACAATCTGCAGGCTCTGCCTAAAGACAGACAATTCTTTTACAGCATCAGATAGAAATTCTTTCTTAGACTCACCTGTACTGGCAGAGGTGAACTGTTCCCAGTCCGACCACTTCCCTGAACCAACTCACTGCACAGTCATGGAGGTGCCAGAGATCAGAGGGGGCAGGACCTGGGACCAGAGTAGCTCAGACTTAGATCAGTTTCAGCTGCTGTGAAGCCCAATACCTACAGTGGGAACAGCTGAGGGCTGACTTCAGTTTAACCCCCAACAGGTGCTGACTAACTCCCTAACTAATGTACAGCTAACGACGTGTCTAGGCTGGGCTTTCACCCCAAAGTGTTCAGGAATCAGTTGTCTGAATCTTATTTTTCCTATGTAATTTATTTCATTTTACATAGGTTATAGTTTAGTTTAAATTAAGTAATAATTACCTCTGAGTTATAAAATACATAAAATTATAATTTAAAAATATTTATTTTTACATCTATCATTGTTGGAAATGGAAAAACAAGTTTAAGTTTGCTTGCTGCACTCAATGCCTGGTCTACTTCATTTGTATGTCTTGTCATTTATTATCTCTTANNNNTTTATTATCTCTTAATTGAAGGTCTTTCATGGATCCTTTAACTCACTGAATGAAAAAAAATGGCAAGAACTGAAAATTCAAAAAATAACCTAGAAGTTCAGGTTTTAAGCTAAAGACTTAAAAACACAGATCAAAATAAATCCTGAGTTAATTTATCTTCTTTTCAGAAAGCCCACGTAGTTCTCCAGTTTACCTCTGCTGTGTTAACCAAAAGACAAGTTTTGTTTGTAGGCAACATACAAAGTGAGGT